>CM035436.1:115377677-115605177 GCA_020310875.1 Ceratopteris richardii
GTATGCTTCTATCAAAGCTCTCTCTCTCTACCTAAGCTAGAGTACACTATACCCCAAGATTGATTGTATCATCATGTGCAACTACATTATCACTAAAGTTATCCAAGACATTAGGCACATAATCCCTAGGAAAAGTTTTTCTTGTGTAGAATATGAGCATAGAAGTTTTTCCTATTGATATATTTACGTAGTGATGTGTGTGAACACACTAGGACGAGTGGGGCACTTTTTCCCCTCTTTAGGAGGTTTTTTCTCCCAGCTTGTATATATTTCTATAGCCCTAATGCGTTACTTATCTTTGTACATTCTAATGGTAATACATTTAGTATTGTGTGTTTTGCTCCAAGCTTCTTCTTCTTTCTTATGATATTAATGCGCTTCCATAGACCTCAAACTCCAACAATTGGTATTAGAGTAGGTCGTCGCTTCATCTAGGGCATCATCAACACCCCTCTGGTCATAGTCCCAGAATCACATGAAACTTGGTGAGCATACTCAAGGTGATTAGCATATCAAAATAGCTTTAGCTTGTGGTGCTGAAATTGTGATGTGAGCTCCTTTTGGCCTCCAAATGCACTATCACAATGCTTACACAGGCAATTTTGTCTTTTTGTGCCAAAGATATATATAGGTTTTGGTTTGCTACTTCAAGCATCTCAAATTCTACCATAGGTTTAGTAGAACTTGATAGGGTTGTTTTGTTCAACTTTTTGAGATATAGACACTTTTCTGCATCATGGTATGTTAGTTAGTTGCTGTGGTTGAAAATAGTGATGTATTTCGTATGTTGGCTATTGAGCATAGGTTGGATTGTACCAATTATCCTTTATGGGCTTATATGATGCATCATGTATTCGTTGCAAAAGGACTTTGTAATATTGTGCAAGGTGTTGAAAAACATCCTATTTCACCTACAAATAGAGTTAGTGAAGGTGATGCACATGGCATTGAAGATGGTGATATTCTTCATGTTTCAGTTTGAGCTACTCAAAAATTGTAACTTGTTCCTAGTGATGTTTATGGTCCTATGCAGACACCCTCCTTTGGGAACTATCTTTACTCGTGGCTTTCATTGATAAATTTTCGAGGCATGAATGGGTATATCCACTAAAAGCAAAGTCTGAAGTGTTTATGTGCTTCAAATAGTTTTTGGCCGAAAATCTTTCAGCATGTAAAATGGGCACCCTCCCTTTTGATCGAGGGGGGGCATATATGTCTTCTGACTTTAATGGATTTCTGGCTGAACATGAGATAAAACATCAATGTATAATGTTGTATACACCTCAATACAATGGATTTGATGAATGGAAGAAGAAGTCACTCATGGAGATGGCGAGGTGTATGGTCAAGGGTCAGGCTTTACACATAGTTTGTTGCATATGCTTTAGTGCTTGAACAACAACAGAGGGAATTGGATGATAAAGCAATGAAATATATTTTTGTTGGGTACAATTCTGAAACCAAAGACTATCGTTTGTATCATCCACAAAGTAAATGCATTTTGGTTAGCCGCGATATTGTTTTTGTGGAAGATTCTATTCAGTCGTTATGTTTATGAACTATAGTTAGCTCCAAAGACATGTATGACAGTTTGCTACCTCGTTTTACATGTGGATAGTCTAGTGTTAGTCCTAATGAGGCAACTTCTCAACCTTTATAGGTTTAATGTGATGATGTAGATCATTCCCTTCTTTATGCAGATTTACATGCTCCACTTGTTGATGAGAGAGTTGATATTGAGAAGGAAAAAACTATGCGAAAATGGTTGGTCCATACTTTTTTGTGACAATAAATTAGATGCACCTCTTTCATATCATACTCCTTCACCTCACTCTCTCTCTCTCTCACTCAAAGAAAAGGGTACGAAAAAAATGAAAAAGAAAGAAGAAATATTTTTATTCACATACTATTAAAAAATATCTTCTAATTTTGAATGTAAGAATCTTTTGGTTTCCTCTTTTTCTAGATTTAGGATCATCACCTTTTTATCCATTCTATTTTTATATTTTCCTCTTTTTTTTGAAGGAAATATTTTTATTCACATACTATTAAAAAATATCTTCTAATTTTGAATGTAAGAATTTTTTGGTTTCCTCTTTTTCTAAATTTAGGACCATCACCTTTTTATCCATTCTATTTTTATATTTTCCTCTTTTTTTCTATTTTTGTTTCTCATTTTCTTATTTTAATTTTCATTTCTTAATTTTCACTTCATTTTCTTCTCCTTTTATTTTGAGGAATAAGGTTCTAATCTATTATTTATTAAAGGGTTTAGGGTTGGAGAAATGGTTTCCTAAGGCTCCAAGCTAGGGTATTTTATTGGAATAGTTAGGGCTCCTTATAGCTAAGGTTACAAATAGGCAATCCTTAGTTACAAATAGGCAATCATAGTTCAAGTACTTAACTTAAGGATTCATCTACATAGGTTTCTAGGGTTTGGAGTTAGCTTTAAGGGTTAGGAACTACATCTCAAGACTCATCTCTTTTAGGTTTTTCAATACACTTTTCTGTTTAAAGTTGGGTATGCACACATTTATCATTTACGGTAACTAAGGTTTTTTGGACTCAAAGTTTCTAGGGCTTCTCATTAAGCTAAAATTTACATGGTTTTCCAAGGGTTTCAAGTATACATATTTTTGGAATTTTGATGGGCTAAAGTTTAAGTTCAATCATGGTTCCAAGGGACTAATTATTCCTAAGGTTTTTAGTTGATTTAGAGTTATATTGAAAGGTTTAATTTAGGATTTTACTTAAAGGTTCAAAGGGTTGATACATGCGTTTTGAAGTGTTAAAGAGTTATCGGTCTTTTTACAAGTTAGTGTTATAAATTTCTAGTATTTTCTTAGGTCATAAGACTTAATTCATTCAAATGAAACGTTTTCCATCACACAATTACTCAAAAAATCCAAGCATTTGAAAAAATATACAATTCTTTATTCTTCCTACAAAAAAATCTTTAGATCACAAACTGTAAGAAATAAAGTAACCAAAAGAAATAAATTTTGAAACTTTTTGGTACACAATCCACAAGGCATTTCATCCTGACATCAGCCCCCACTAAAATTGCACATCGTCCCAATGGGCCAACTTTTAAAGTCAAGATAAAGGGATCAAGAATCCTTTTGAAATAGCCTTTAGTTTTGTTTCAATGTTTTTCTTTTGGAAATTGAAAACATGATTTTCATATGCAAATGCAAGTTGTAAGAAAACTAAAGATCAATTTAAATACATAAGTTATGACTGAAAACTCATTTCATCAAGATACTACTATAAAAAATAATTCAAATTACTCCTATAGAAATCATTTAGACTTTTCAGTAAGAATCTTTGATATCCACTCGTTTAAAACTCATTTAGTATTTCATATAAATGTTCTTATGTTTTCCTCTTATACACCTATCAGAAAATTCTACTACATCCACTATTGCATAGCTTCGCCTTGTGTAGGCCACATAATATTTCTTAGAAGTGATTTCGAGATCACATCTAAGTCCAGCATACTATTTTTTTAATCTTTATCTTTCTGTTTTTACTTTTTCACTTTGCAACAACCCTAAATGTATTACTCTTTTATTTCTCCTTTACTTCTTCTTTTTGGCATTAGAAGAAAGCATAAACTTCCAAAAATATAATACAATGAAGGATGTTCATAATTTTTTTGTTTAAGGAGAAACCCTGATCAAAGTTGAGGATCTAGAGATATTCACTAGAAGGAGTTAGGATCTCACTTCCCAATTTTTACAAAATATCACACAACATATTCATATAAAATAAGGTCTTCATTCTACTAAAAGATCCAAGTGAGAATTTCCTATATAGGTATTCATAATGCCTATACGATATCTCAATCTACTTTGTCAAGTGCACACATACCTACTAGCATTTCCAATCATTTCTTATTACAATTTAAAGTCTTCTTTCATTTGCTTAGAATATTTTTCAAATGCACTATATGATATGCATGAAATAAAAAGTACAAAAAAAATGAAAATGGAAAAACCAAATCCAATACATTCACTTGATTCTATTTCCTTTAGTAACATCAACATCAAAATCATCTCCTTCTTCTTCTTCTTGAAGCAGTTCTTGATCTATCTTATACTCTTCTTCATTTCTTTTCTTGAATAAATTGAATCTTTTTCTTGCAATTAAGGACTTTAAAGGAGTATGATCAAATTTCTACAGCTCATACATACCATTATTAAATAGAAACGTAACTACATATGGCCTAAACGATCTCTTAGTTCGTTTCTTTCTCACATCATCCTAAGTATTGAACGTACTATTATACATCAATACCCTGTCATTCGTATCTATCTTACGTGGACTTAGTCGATGCTTTGTCAAAGTAATTATTACTCTTTAATCTTGACTCCTTTATCTTTTGCACCTCATCTCTTAGCTTCTCATTTCCTTGTTCTAATTGTTTAATCCTTATTGGATAATAATGTTCTCTTATCATTTCATCATTCCAAGGGAGAATCATCCATGTCAAAATCTGATTTTGGATGGGTAAAACTAGTTTTCGATAGTACATCAGTTAAGTAGGCATAAATCCTGTAGATCAAATGTACATCAACCTATTTTCCCATAATGCATCTTTCCATGAGCCTTGGGGTTATAGGTAGTAGTGACAGATAACCAAATTCCATGTCAATCAAAGAAATCATTTGCCTCTCTCACATCTAACTCTCATTGATCCACAACCACTTTCTCTATGTATCTGCATAGTAAAATCACTTCTTTCAAAAGAAATTTGCACGCGTTCTCGGCGCAAAAAGAACGGCTGGTGGATCAAGCCAACCGCTAGAATTACGGTGCACGTCGGATGCTTAGAGCAAGCTCAGGAGCCGTGAAACAATGAAAAAATTCGGTCCCTCAAAATTACATGGAATTTCACTGCCGTATGTCAAACACTCATTAATTAACAAAGATATCTTTATCTTTAAGACGGATTCACACTCATCTTCTTATGTTCCACACTTGGTATCTATGTGAACTAGCTTTAACATACTTCAAGATCCTAGCATTAGTTAGAAGTGAATAACGACTAACGGAAGATAACCAAAGGTCAAAGTAAGCTATGCACTTTAGTATCACAAACACGTTCATAAAGTCTTCATGGGAATAACAAATAATACTCGCAAAGAAACACTAAATCATTACAATGATAGAGATATAAGAAGTGATACGGTCTAAGTAAAACTCTTTAAAGAAATCGTCTCTTGAAAAGAACAAACCCTCTTTGGTATCGAAGTTTTTACTCAATTGAGAGTCACAGAGTGCGTCTCATCATAGACTTGGGGTATATGGACTGCATCTGATCATGCTATAATTGAAATGGTTTTAAAGGTTATAAGTGCGCAAATTGATACTAGCAAATGATCATCAACGCAACACAGATCAACACAAAATGAAACTATAATAATTTGATTTATGGGATGATTTGAATGAATACTACGAAAAAGCACAAAAACTTTTTATCTTTGTTTCCACGATGAACTCATAAAACAATAATTCACGACCTATGATGAAACATAGAAATCAAATGAAGATTTAGAAAACCAGTTTTATTATCCTTTCACTATTTTCATGAGCAAGTGAGTTACTACTCGACATCTTTGCATCATCGTTCATCAGTTCTTCTTTGCGTAACAGCGCATCTAAAGAGACCCAAAGTACAGACTATTGTAGTCTATCAGATACGCGCGCTAAAATTTTAAGGTATAATATTCAGAATTAGCGATCAAAGAACGCATGTCAACTCTAAAATAACACACTCTAAAATAACGCGGACGCATTCAGATTTCGCAGAGTTACAAGATTTTTTCTCCTAAAACAAACTAGCAATCAAAATCATATTTGGAAGCGTTACTGATGCATTACTAAAGTTGATAATAACAGTTAAAGAATTTATCATATGCCTTGATTTCTGAACTGAACTGTTATCGTCAAAGATTTAGATCTTCAACATAGAGTATATGCTTCTCATCAAAACTATTATCATCATGATCCGAATACCACAAAATAAAAAAAAACAAATAACTATATTTCAAATGAAAACTCAAAATTCATAAACTTACACATCATATCATCAAACGTATGCACTATTATCTTCAAACTCATCAGAGTGTTTCTGATTTTGTGCAGAGCTTTGGGATCTCATGTAGTCGGAGTAATAAAGAAATATTGGATGCTTTCCTTCACATTCAGCAATTGCGATGTCTTCCGAAATTAATCCCAATCATATCAAAACCTTCTGTCCTCTTCTCACAAGCAATCTCAAACACAGATATCAGATGATTCATCAAAACAATGTTTGCATGTGCTCAGCGCTTCTCCAGCCCTCACTCTCTCTTTCTTCAGACTCACGAGCTTCTTTATCCACTGATTCCTTCTTTCAACATCAGTCCATCTTCCACCGTCATAAATCATCTTTAGTAACAATAGCTATATGCACAGATGATGATCACAACTTGTATGGACTGGAAAGCGCAGAGAAGATTAAACGACACGTTATGCAGAGAATAGTTGATTAACCAAGAGATGAATCCTTCCCTCAGATCGTATGTGCAAAAACCTTCATCTGCGTGCCTTTTCATTTGCTATGAAGCTCTCTTTTCTTGCGTTCTTTGCGCCATCCTGTAGAAACTCCCCCTCTTTTCGTTTTTATTCCCCAGATGAAGGCCCCTCTCAGTATCTTGAACGACAAATCTCCTTCTTCATTTAGATGATTTGTGTCCCAGCCTAGAACATGAAACCGGTCTCCTTCAAATCTCTCGCATACCTCTCCTACAGGTGATCAGCATAGTTTCCTCCCATAAACTTTCAGAGAAAAGTACTATAGAAGTCCCCTCTGGATTCGGAACGCTTCCTTTTCTTCTCAAAACCCCCCTTTGAACATGGATTTCCCCTCCTTTTCTTGATATGCGCTTCCTCCATTTCGTAATAGACCAAAAGAAGCTTTAAATCTTCAACGCTCTTTATTTAGAGCTTTGTTCATCCATCATTGCTTTAGTTTTTTTTCTAAAAAGAATGGACAATGATAGAACAAGAACAACTTTACATATGAATGGATAAAAGATAATTGTTTTCTTTTTCTTTCTTTCATGTCATCTTAGCTCTGGCACCATCTTCATCAACTCCAAGAGTGTCATACGATTCTACTACTTGTGAAGCAAGTTCACTTAGCCGTTGCATGTAACGTCTTCTTCATGATTTGAGTGGGGAGAGAGAAATCTCTCCGACATTCACCCCCACTAAACTTGTGCTTCCTTCGGATGGACAAACCTGACAATAAGCCTGCTTTCTGCTTGCAAAATTAATCAGCTTCATATCATATGGCATGTGCATGGGTTTGAAAACAATAAGTGCCTCTGCAAGGCGGCGTAATTAGCCCTATAAAATGCATACTTTTAAAATTCATATATAAAATTCATGGTGCATTTTATTAAGTTGCAAGGCTTTTGATGAAGAGGCTTGTGCACTCCCTCGCATACAAGCAATTGAGATTACACAAAACCTTACAAAATCACTCGTATGTGCATGGCTAAACTCAATCGTGCCTTTGCATGGCCATGTAGCGGCCCTATCATATGCATACTTTAAGTGCATAAAAAAACATATTGGTGCAGGAAGACAAGTATTTAGCACTCGATGACAAGGCTTTACACTCAAATTTATGTCACCAGATTCACATATATATTCAACTCATTACAAGTGCAATCAAGCGTGCACCTATGGTTTAAAATACTCGTGCTCTCTACATTTCATTTATGCATGTTTTAGATGCATAAAGGAAAAACAAAATGGTGCAAAACTCAAGGTTTTATGGTATTTAAGCAAGGAAACTCTCAATACTCACAATTCCACTCTCTCACAAATGAAATCTCTCTTCCTTACTCATAACTACACTCTCTCTATTCTCTCAAAACTTGATTCATTAACTTTTCAATGATGTTTACCTATTTATCTAATGTGTAGATGGACGTGCTTCTATTGGTTTTAAAAGACATGCTTTCTACACATTTGTACATGCATATTGGGTGTGCAATGCATCTTAAAATAGGTGCAAAAAAGATTTGGGTTAATAGGAGAACGAAAAAAAAAAACAAGACTTTCTGATCTTTACTTCACTTTCCATTTCCATTGCCTTGCTTCGATCTTCTCCTGCATTCAAACACTAAACACGTGATAAGAAATATCATATCAAAATATTCATATGCTCATATGCAATTCATGAAAGGACTTTATGGTATGTATAGAGGATTCAAAAACTGTTGCTCTTCTTATAATCCATTCAAATTCCTCTTTTGCAATTAGCTCCAAGTCTTCACCTGTACTCATAAACTTAGAAAACACATCAGTAGCATCACATTCAAAACTTATTAGTAGGTATTTAAAATTTTAATACAAGGCATCAAAATTTCCTGCATAGATAACTCATTTTTTGTTTTAATGGTTTTTGTTGACTTCTTCATATTTTGTGTAATTTGTTTGATAATGTTTTCAAAAATTTTTTGATCTTTTAATTCATTAATACTTTTCTCTTTGTTTGCATCCTCATTTGCATTACTTAGTTGTTTATTTTTCTCAATTTCATTTTGATTGCTAGTTTCAGGGTTCACTTGTGCTTTTATCTGTGCAATTTTCTCTTCTTCAAGTGTTTGATCATCATAATCAATTGTAATATATAAATCTTCATATTTTTCTATTTCCTCATAAGTTGTTCTTTCATGCTCTTGCTTATCATTCGGCTTAATATCTTGCATCATCAATTCAACTTGTGGGTTATCCATTTTTACCTGATTATTTATCGTATCTTTAAATGATTGAATGTTAATAGTTTTCTTTTTATCATGTTGTTTAGCTCTCCAGTGTTTTCTAACTTGTTTCTTTGACTTGATCGGACTTGTTTTTGCTCAAAATATTTTATCATTCCACCTCTACCTAGGTTCAAGTGTAAAGGATCCCTAGTATGATAATCGCATATTTTCTTTCCTATCTGACATACTCTTCGATGTTGGCATGCACGTTCGAATGCAATACAAGCATCATAGGTATGGCCGATCTAGTCAAACCAAAAGCATCGAACAATGTGTTTTTTATACCTAGGTTTTTTTAGTATTGGTCGGGAAGGGCTCTGCCTATCATCAATTAAAGAGGCTTCTAAAGAATCTATAGACATGCAATGAACTTGATTCTCACATCCATTTCTATGTTTGTTTAACATCTTCTCGCTGATGCGATTCTCGAAAATATCTAATCTTTCATCTACTCGTGCCAATTCAGATCTCATCATTTCTCCTAATGATGCTAATTCATTAACAATCCCCATATGCAAAGTTGTAATCAGATCAGTGAATTTCATCATTATTTAAGTTATTTTTGATGTCAAGGAATCAAATTCAGAAGCAAACTGTTCATTAATGGATGCAACAATGCATGACTCAATATCATACATGATTTCTGTAGGAAAATCCATCTTCCTATGTGTGAAAGCAAAAAATATGTGTGGATCACAGTCACTTGAGTCGCTCAAGGCCGTAGATTTCACGTCGGGTTCACCAATGTCGGCGCAAAAGGAATGGCTGGTGGATCAAGCCAACCACTAAAATTATGGCGCACTCCGGGTGCTTAGAGCAAGCTCAAGAACCGTGAAACAATGAAAAGAGTCGATCGCTCAAAATTACATGGAATTTCAGTGCCGTATGTCAAACACTCATAATTAACAAAGATATCTTTATCTTTAAGACGGATTCACACTCATCTTCTTATGTACCACACTTGGTATCTATGTGAACTAGCTTTAACATACTTCAAGATCCTAGCATTAGTTAGAAGTGAATAACGACTAACGGAAGATAATCAAAGGTCAAAGTAAGCTATGCACTTTAGTATCACAAACACGTTCATAAAGGCTTCATGGGAATAACAAATGATACTCGCAAAAAAACACTAAATCATTACAATGACAGAGATATAAGAAGTGATACGGTCGAAGTAAAACTCTTTAAAGAAATCTTCTCTTGAAAAGAACAAACCCTCTTTGGTATCGAAGTTTTTACTCAATTGAGAGTCACAGAGTGCATCTCATCATAGATTTGGGTATATGGACTGCATCTGATCATGCTATAATTGAAATGGTTTTAAAGGTTATAAGTGTGCAAATTGATACTAGCAAATGATCATCAACGCAACACAGATCAACACAAAACGAAACTGTAATACTTTGATTTATGAGATGATTTGAATGAATACTACGAAAAAGCACAAAAACTTTTTATTTTTGTTTCCACGATGAACTCATAAAAAGAAATTCACGACCTATGATGAAACATAGAATTCAAATGAAGATTTAGAAAACTAGTTTTATTATCCTTTCACTATTTTCACGAGCAAGTGAGTTACTACTCGACATCTTTGCATCATCGTTCATCAGTTCTTCTTTGCGTAACAGCGCATCTAAAGAGACCCAAAGTACAGACTATTGTAGTCTATCAGATACGCGCGCTTAAATTTTAAGGTATAATATTCAAAATTAACGATCAAAGAACGCATGGCAACTCTAAAATAACGCGAACGCATTCAGATTTCGCAGAGTTACATCATCAGTATTCTCAAGATTTTTTCTCCTAAAACAAATTAGCAATCAAAATCATATTTGGAAGCGTTACTGGTGCATTACTAAAGTTGATAATAACATTTAAAGAATTTGTATATGCCTTGATTTCTGAACTAAACTAACATTGTCAAAGATTTAGATATTCAACATAGAGTATATGCTTCTCATCAAAACTATTATCATCATGATCCGAATACCGCGAAATAAAAAAAAACAAATAACTATATTTCAAATGCAAACTCCAAATTCATGAACTTACACATCGTCATCATCAAACGTACGCACTGTTATCTTCGAAATCATCAGAGTGTTACTGATATTGTGCAGAGCTTTGGGGTCTTATGTAGTCAAAGTAATAAAGAAATGTTGCATGCTTTCCTTCACATTCAGCAATTGCGACGTCTTCCAAAATTATTCCCAATCATATCAAAACCTTCTGTCCTCTTCTCACAAGCAATCTCAACACAGATATCAGATGATTGATCAAAACGATGCTTGCATGTGCTTAGCGCTTCTCCAGCCCTCACTCTCTCTTTATTCAGACCCACGAGCTTCTTTATCCACTGATTCGTTCTCTCAACATCAGTCCATCTTCCAGCGTCATAAATCCTCTTTAGTAACAATAGCTATATGCACAGATGATGATCATAACTTGTATGGTATGGAAAGCGCAGAGAAGATTAAACGACACATTATGCAGAGAATAGTTCTTTAAGAATAGTTGTTTAACCAAGAGATGAATCCTTCCCTCAGATCGTATGTGCAAAAACCTTCATCTGCGTGCCTTTTCCTTTGCTATGAAGCTCTCTTTTCTTGCGTTCTCTACGCCATCCTGTAGAAACTTCCCCTCTGTTCGTTTTTATTCCCCAGATGAAGGCCCCTCTCAGTATAGTGAACGACGACTCTCCTTCTTCATTCAGATGTTTTGTGTCCCAACCTAGAAAATGAAACCGGTCTCCTTCAAATCTGCCGCATACCTCTCCTACAGGTGATCAGCATAGTTTCCTCCCATAAACTTTCAGAGAACAGTACTATAGAAGTCCCTCTAGATTCGCAACGCTTCCTTTTCTTCTCAAAACTCCCCTTCAAACATGGATTTCCCCTCCTTTTCTTGATATGCGCTTCCTCCGTTTCGTAATAGACCAAAAGAAGCTTTAAATCTTCAACGCTCTTTATTTAGAGCTTTGTTCATCCATCGTTGCTTTAGTTTTTTTTCTAAAAAGAATGGACAATGATAGAACAAGAACAACTTTACATGTGAATGGATAAAAGCTAATTGTTTTCTTTTTCTTTGTTTCATGTCATCTTAGCTTTGGCACCATCTTCATCAACTCCAAGAGTGTCATACGATTCTGCTACTTGTGAAGCAAGTTCACTTAGCCGCTGCATGTAACGTCTTCTTCATGATTTGAGTGGGGAGAGAGAAATCTCTCCGACATTCACCCCCACTAAACTTGTGCTTCCTCCGGATGCACCAACCTGAGAATAAGCCTGCTTTCGGATTGCAAAATTAATGAGCTTCATATCATATGGCATGTGCATGGCTTTGAAAACAATAAGTGCCTCTGCAAGGCCGCGTAATTAGCCCTATAAACTGCATACTTTTAAAATGCATATATAAAATTCATGGTGCATTTTATTAAGGTGCAAGGCTTTTGATGAAGAGGCTTGTGCACTTCCTCGCATACAAGCAATTGAGATTACACAAAACCTTACAAAATCACTCGTATGTGCATGGGTAAACTCAATCGTGCCTTTGCATGGCCATGTAGCAGCCCTATCATATGCATACTTTAAGTGCATAAAAAAAACATAATGGTGCAGGAAGACAAGTATTTAGCATTCGATGACAAGGCTTTACACTCAAATTGACGTCACCAGATTCACACATATATTCAACTCATTACAAGTGCAATCAAGCGTACACCTACGATTTAAAATACTCGTGCTCTCTACATTTAATTTATGCATGTTTTAGATTCATGAAGGAAAAACAAAATGGTGCAAAAATCGATGTTTTATGGTATTTAAGCAAGGAAACTCTCAATACTCTCAATACTCACAATTCTGCTCTCTCACAGATGAAATCTCTGTTCCTTACTCATAACTACACTCTCTCTATTCTCTCAAAATTTGATTCATTAACTTTTCAATGATGTTTACCTATCTATCTAATGTGTAGATGGACGTGCTTCTATTGGTTTTAAAAGACGTGCTTTCTACACATTTGTACATGCATATTGAGTGTGCAATGCATCTCAAAATAGGTGCAAAAAAGATTTGGGTTAATAGGAGAACTAAGAAAAAAGATAAGACTTTCTGATCTTTACTTCACTTTCCATTTCCATTGCCTTCTTTCGATCATCTCCTACATTCAAACACTAAACATGTGATAAGAAATATCATATCTTTAAATCATTGAATGTTAATAGTTTTCTTTTTATTATGTTGTTTAGCTCTCCACTGTTTTCTAACTTATTTCTTTGACCTTGATCGGACTTGTTTTTGCTCAAAATATCTTATCATTCCACCTCTACCTAGGTTCAAGTGTAAAGGATCCTTAGTATGATAATCACATATTTTCTTTCCTATCTGACATACTGTTCGATGTTGGCATGCACGTTCGAATGCAATACAAGCATCATAGGTATGGCCGATCTGGTCACATCAAAAGCATCGAACAATGTGTTTTTTATACCTAGCTTTTTTTGTATTGGTCGGAAAGGGCTCTGCCCATAATCAATTAAAGAGGCTTCTAAAGAATCTATAGACATGCAATGAACTTGATTCTCACATCCATTTCTATGTTTGTTTAACATCTTCTCATTTATGCGATTCTCGAAAATATCTAATCTTTCATGTACTTGTGCCAATTCAGATCTCATCATTTCTCCTAATGATTCTAATTCTTTAACAATACCCATATGCAAATTTGTAATTGGATCAGTGAATTTCATCATTATTTGAGTTATTTTTTATATCAAGGAATCAAATTCGAAAGCAAACTGTTCATTAATGGATGCAACAATGCATGACTCAATGTCATACAGGATTTCTATAGGAAAATCCATCTTCCTATGTGTGAAACCAAAAAATATGTGTGGATCACAATCACTTGAGTCGCTCAAAGCGGTAGATTTCACGTCGAGTTCACCAATGTCGGCGCAAAAGGAACGGCTGGTGGATCAAGCCAACCGCTAGAATTACAGCGCACGCCGGGTGCTTAGAGCAAGCTCAGGAACCGTGAAACAATCACAAGAGTCGATCGCCCAAAATTACATGGAATTTCACGGCCGTATGTCAAACACTCATTAATTAACAAAGATATCTTTATCTTTAAGACGGATTCACACTCATATTCTTATGTAACACACTTGGTATCTATGCGAACTAGCTTTAACATACTTCAAGATCCTAGCATTAGTTAGAAGTGAATAACGACTAACGGAAGATAATCAAAGGTCAAAGTAAGCTATGCACTTTAGTATCACAAACACGTTCATAAAGTCTTCATGGGAATAACAAATGATACTCGCAAAAAAACATTAAATCATTACATTGACAGAGATATAAGAAGTGGTACGGTCTAAGTAAAACTCTTTAAAGAAATCTTCTCTTGAAAAGAACAAACCCGCTTTGGTATCGAAGTTTTTACTCAATTGAGAGTCACACAGTGCGTCTCATCATAAACTTGGGGTATATGGACTGCATCTGATCATGCTATAATTGAAATGGTTTTAAAGGTTATAAGTGTGCAAATTGATACTAGCAAATGATCATCAACGCAACACAGATCAACACAAAACGAAACTGTAATAATTTGATTTATGGGATGATTTGAATGAATACTACGAAAAAGCACAAAAACTTTTTATCTTTGTTTCCACGATGAACTCATAAAACAATAATTCACGACCTATGATGAAACATAGAATTCAAATGAAGATTTAGAAAACCAGTTTTATTATCCTTTCACTATTTTCATGAGCAACTGAGTTACTACTCGACATCTTTGCATCATCGTTCATCAGTTCTTCTTTGTGTAAGAGCGCATCTAAAGAGACCCAAAGTACAGACTATTGTAGTCTATCAGATACGCACGCTAAAATTTTAAGGTATAATATTCAGAATTAACTATCAAAGAACGCATGGCATCTCTAAAATAAAGCGGACGCATTCAGATTTTGCAGAGTTACATCATCAGTATTCTCAAGATTTTTTCTCCTAAAACAAACTAGCAATCAAAATCATATTTGGAAGCATTACTATTGCATTACTAAAGTCGATAATAACAGTTAAAGAATTTGTCATATGCTTTGATTTCTGAACTGAACTGACATCGTCAAAGATTTAGATGTTCAACATAGAGTATATGCTTCTCATCAAAACTATTATCATTATGATCCGAATACCGCGAAATAAAAAAAAACAAATAACTATATTTCAAATGCAAAATCCAAAATCATGAACTTACACATTGTCATCATCAAACGTACGCACTATTATCTTCGAACTCATCAGAGTGTTACTGATTTTGTGCAGAGCTTTGGGGTGTCATGTAGTCGGAGTAATAAAGAAATGTTGGATGCTTTCCTTCACATTCAACAATCGGGACGTCTTCCAAAATTAATCCCAATCATATCAAAACCTTCTGTCCTCTTCTCACAAGCAATCTCAAACACAGATATCAGATGATTCATCAAAACGATGTTTGCATGTGCTCAGCGCTTGTCCAGCCCTCACTCTCTCTTTCTTCAGACCCGCGAGCTTCTTTATCCACTGATTCCTTCTTTCAACATCAGTCCATCTTCCAGCGTTATAAATCCTCTTTAGTAACAATAGCTATATGCACAGATGATGATCACAACTTGTATGGACTGGAAAACGTAGAAAAGATTAAACGACACGTTATGTAGAGAATAGTTGAATCCTTCCCTCAGATCGTATGTGCAAAAACCTTGATCTGCGTGCCTTTTCCTTTGCTATGAAGCTCTCTTTTCTTGCGTTCTGTGCGCCATCCTGTAGAAATTCCCCCTCTGTTCGTTTTTATTCCCCAGATGAAGGCCCCTCTCAGTATATTGAACGATGACTCTCCTTCCTTATTCAGATGATTTGTGTCCAAGCCTAGAACATGAAACCGGTCTCCTTCAAATCTGCCGCATACCTCTCCTACAGGTGATCAGCATAGTTTCCTGCCATAAACTTTCAGAGAACAGTACTATAGAAGTCCCCTCTGGATTCGCAACGCTTCCTTTTCTTCTCAAAACCCCGCTTCGAACATGGATTTCCCCTCCTTTTCTTGATATGCGCTTCCTCCGTTTCGTAATAAACCAAAAGAAGCTTTAAATCTTCAGCGCTCTTTATTTAGAGCTTTGTTCATCCATCGTGGCTTTAGTATTATTTTCTAAAAAGAATGGACAATGATAGAACAAGAACAGCTTTATATATGAATGGATAAAATCTAATTGTTTTGTTTTTCTTTGTTTCATGTCATCTTAGCTCTGGCACCGTCTTCATCAACTCCAAGAGTGACATACGATTCTGCTACTTATGAAGCAAGTTCACTTAGCCGTTGCATGTAACGTCTTCTTCATGATTTGAGTGGGGAGAGAGAAATCTCTCCGACATTCACCCCCACTAAACCTGTGCTTCCTCCGGATGCACCAACCTGAGAATAAGCCTGCTTTCTGCTTGCAAAATTAATCAGCTTCATATCATATGGCATGTGCATGGGTTTGAAAACAATAAGTGCCTCTTTAAGGCCGCGTAATTAGCCCTATAAAATGCATACTTTTAAAATGCATATATAAAATTCATGGTGCATTTTATTAAGGTGCAAGGCTTTTGATGAAGAGGCTTGTGCACTCCCTCGCATACAAGCAATTGAGATTACACAAAACCTTACAAAATCACTCGTATGTGCATGGGTAAACTCAATCGTGCCTTTGCATGGCCATGTAGCGGCCCTATCATATGTATACTTTAAGTGCATAAAAAAAACATAATGGTGCAGGAAGACAGGTATTTAGCATTCGATGACAAGGCTTTACACTCAAATTGATGTCACCAGATTCACATATATATTCAACTCATTACAAGTGCAATCAAGCGTGCACCTACGGTTTAAAATACTCGTGCTCTCTACATTTCATTTATGCATGTTTTAGATGTATGAAGGAAAAACAAAATGGTGCAAAAATCAAGGTTTTATGGTATTTAAGCAAGGAAACTCTCAATACTCACAATTCCACTCTCTCACAGATGAAAAACTCTCTTCCTTACTCATAACTACACTCTCTCTATTCTCTCAAAACTTGATTCATTAACTTTTCAATGATGTTTACCTATTTATCTAATGTGTAGATGGAGGTGCTTCTACTGGTTTTAAAAGATGTGCTTTCTACACATTTGTACATGCATATTGGGTGTGCAATGCATCTCAAAATATGTGCAAAAAAGATTTGGGTTAATAGGAAAACTAAGAAAAAAGACAAGACTTTCTGATCTTTACTTCACTTTCCATTTCCATTGCCTTCCTTCGGTCTTCTACTGCATTCAAACACTAAACACGTGATAAGAAATATCATATCAAAATATTCATATGCTCATATGCAATTCATGAAAGGACTTTATGGTATGTATAGACGATTAAGAAATTGTTGCTCTTCTTATAATCCATTCAAATTCCTGATTTGCAATTAGCTCCAAGTCTTCACCTATACTCATAAACTTAGAAAACACATCAGTAGCATCACATTCAAAACTTATTAGTAGGTATTTAAAATTTTAATACAAGGCATCAAAATTTCCTGCATAGATAACTCATTTCTTCTTTTAACGGTTTTTGCTGACTTCTTCATATTTTGTGTAGTTTGTTTGATAATGTTTTCAAAAAATTCTTGATCTTTTAATTCATTAAGACTTTTCTCTTTGTTTGCATCCTCATTTGCATTACTTAGTTGTTTACTTTTCTCAATTTCAGTTTGATTGCTAGTTTCAGGGTTCACTTGTGCTTTTATCTGTGCAATTTTCTCTTCTTCAAGTGTTTGATCATCAGAATCAATTGAAATAAATAAATTTTCATATTTTTCTATTTCATCATAAGTTGTTCTTTCATGCTCTTGCTTATCATTCGGCTTAATATCTTGCATCATCAATTCAACTTGTGGGTTATCCATTTTTACCTGATTATTTATCTTATCTTTAAATGATTGAATGTTAATAGTTTTCTTTTTATTATGTTGTTTAGCTCTCCAGTGTTTTCTAACTTGTTTCTTTGACCTTGATCGGACTTGTTTTTGCTCAAAATATTTTATCATTCCACCTCTACCTAGGTTCAAGTGTAAAGGATCCTTAGTATGATAATCACATATTTTCTTTCCTATCTGACATACTGTTCGATGTTGGCATGCACGTTCCAAGGCAATACAAGCATCATAGGTATGGCTGATCGGGTCACACCAAAAGCATCGAACAATATGTTTTTTATACCTAGGTTTTTTTAGTATTGGTCGGGAAGGGCTCTACCTATGATCAATTAAAGAGGCTTCTAAAGAATCTATAGACATGCAATGAACTTGATTCTCACATCCATTTCTATGTTTGTTTAACATCTTCTCGTTTATGCGATTCTCGAAAATATCTAATCTTTCATGTACTCGTGCCAATTCAGATCTCATCATTTCTCCTAATGATGCTAATTCTTTAACAATACCCATATGCAAAGTTGTAATCAGATCACTGAATTTCATCATTATTTGAGTTATAATTGATGTCAAGTAATCAAACTTGGAAGCAAACTGTTCATTAATGGATGCAACAAGGCATGACTCAATGTCATAAGGGATTTCTGTAGGAAAATTGATCTTCCTATGTGTGAAACCAAAAAATATGTGTGGATCACAATCACTTGAGTCACTCAAGGCCGTAGATTTCACATCCGGTTCACCAATGTCGGCGCAAAAGGAACGACTGGTGGATCAAGCCAAACGCTAGAATTACGGTGCACGCCGGGTGCTTAGAGCAAGATCAGGAACCATGAAACAATGACAAGAGTCGATCGCTCAAAATTACATGGAATTTCACTACCGTATGTCAAACACTCATTAATTAACAAAGATATCTTTATCTTTAAGACGGATTCACACTCATCTTCTTATCTAACACACTTGGTATCTATGTGAACTAGCTTTAACATACTTCAAGATCCTAGCATTAGTTAGAAGTGAATAACGACTAATGGAAGATAATCAAAGGTCAAAGTAAGCTATGCACTTTAGTATCACAAACACGTTCATAAAGTCTTCATGGGAATAAGAAATGATACTCGCAAAAAAACATTAAATCATTACAATGACAGAGATATAAGAAGTGATACGGTCTAAGTAAAACTCTTTAAAGAAATCTTCTCTTGAAAAGAACAAACCCTCTTTGGTATCGAAGTTTTTACTCAATTGAGAGTCACACAGTGCGTCTCCTCATAGACTTGGGGTATATGGACTGCATCTGATCATGCTATAATTGAAATGGTTTTAAAGGTTATAAGTGCGCAAATTGATACTAGCAAATGATCATCAACGCAACACAGATCAACACAAAACGAAACTGTAATAATTTGATTTATGGGATGATTTGAATGAATACTACGAAAAAGCACAAAAACTTTTTATCTTTGTTTCCACGATGAACTCATAAAACAATAATTCACGACCTATGATGAAACATAGAATTCAAATGAAGATTTAGAAAACTAGTTTTATTATCCTTTAACTATTTTCATGAGCAAGTGAGTTACTACTCGACATCTTTGCATCATCGTTCATCAGTTCTTCTTTGCGTAACAGCGCATCTAAAGAGACTCAAAGTACAGACTATTGTAGTCTATCAGATACGCGAGCTAAAATTTTAAGGTATAATATTCAGAATTAATGATCAAAGAACGCATGGCAACTCTAAAATAATGCGGACGCATTCAGATTTCGCAGAGTTACATCATCAGTATTCTCAAGATTTTTTCTCCTAAAACAAACTAGCAATCAAAATAATATTTGGAAGCGTTACTGGTGCATTACTAAAGTAGATAATAATAGTTAAAGAATTTGTCATATGCCTTGATTTTTGAACTGAACTGACATCATCAAAGATTTACATATTCAACATAGAGTATATGCTTCTCATCAAAACTATTATCATCATTATCCGAATACCGCAAAATAAAAAAAAACAAATAACTATATTTCAAGTGTAAACTCCAAATTCATGAACTTACACATCGTCATCATCAAACGTACGCACTGTTATCTTCGAAATCATCAGAGTGTTACTGATTTTGTGCAGAGCTTTGGGGTCTCATGTAGTCAAAGTAATAAAGAAATGTTGGATGCTTTCCTTCACATTGAGCAATTGCGACGTCTTCCGAAATTAATCCCAATCATATCAAAACCTTATGTCCTCTTCTCACAAGCAATCTCAAACACAGATATCACATGATTCATCAAAACGATGTTTGCATCTGCTTAGCGATTCTCCAACCCTCACTGTCTCTTTCTTCAGACCCACGAGCTCCTTTATCCACAGATTCCTTCTTTGAACATCAGTCCATCTTCCAGCGTCATAAATCCTCTTTATTAACAATAGCTATATGCACAGATGATGATCACAACTTGCATGGACTGGAAAGCGCAGAGAAGATTAAAGGACATATTATGGAGAGAATAGTTGATTAACCAAGAGATGAATCCTTCCCTCAGATCGTAGGTGCAAAAACCTTCATCTGCGTGCCCTTTCCTTTGCTATGAAGCTCTCTTTTCTTGCGTTCTCTACGCCATCCTGTAGAAACTCCCCCTCTGTTCGTTTTTATTCCCCAGATGAAGGCCCCTCTCAGTATATTGAACGACGACTCTCCTTCTTCATTCAGATGATTTGTGTCCCAACCTAGAACATGAAACCGGTCTCCTTCAAATCTGCCGCATACCTCTCCTACAGGTGATCAGCATAGTTTCCTGCCCTAAACTTTCAGAGAACAGTACTATAGAAGTCCCCTCTGGATTCGCAGCGCTTCCTTTTCTTCTCAAAACCCCCCTTCCAACATGGATTTCCCCTCCTTTTCTTGATATGCGCTTCCTCCGTTTCGTAATAGACCAAAAGAAGCTTTAAATCTTCAACGCTCTTTATTGAGAGCTTTGTTCATCCATCGTTGCTTTAGTTTTTTTCTAAAAAGAATGGACAATGATAGAACAAGAACAACTTTACATATGAATGGATAAAAGCTAATTGTTTTCTTTTTCTTTGTTTCATGTCATCTTAGCTCTGGCACCATCTTCATCAACTCCAAGAGTGTCATACGATTCTGCTACTTGTGAAGCAAGTTCACTTAGACGCTGCATGTAACGTCTTCTTCATGATTTGAGTGGGGAGAGAGAAATCTCTCCGACATTCACCCCCACTAAACTTGTGCTTCCTCCGGATGCACCAACCTGAGAATAAGCCTGCTTTCTGCTTGCTATATTAATCAGCTTCATATCATATGGCATGTGCATGGGTTTGAAAACAATAAGTGCCTCTGCAAGGCCGCGTAATTAGCCCTATAAAATGCATATATAAAATTCATGGTGCATTTTATTAAGGTGCAAGGCTTTTGATGAAGAGGCTTCTGCATTCCCTCGCATACAAGCAATTGAGATTACACAAAACCTTACAAAATCACTCATATGTGCATGGGTAAACTCAATCGTGCCTTTGCATGGCCATGTAGCCGCCCTATCATATGCATACTTTAAGTGCATAAAAAAACATAATGGTGGAGGAAGACATGTATTTAGCATTCGATGACAAGGCTTTACACTCAAATTGACGTCACCAGATTCACATATATATTCAACTCATTACAAGTGCAATCAAGCATGCACCTACGATTTAAAATACTCGTGCTCTCTGCATTTCATTTATGCATGTTTTAGATGCATGAAGGAAAAACAAAATGGTGCAAAAATCGAGGTTTTATGGTATTTAAGCAAGGAAACTCTCAATACTCACAATTCCACTCTCTCACAGATGAAATCTCTCTTCCTTACTCATAACTACACTCTCCCTATTCTCTCAAAACTTGATTCATTAACTTTTCAATGATGTTTACCTATTTATCTAATGTGTAGATGGATGTCATGGAATAACAAATAATACTCGCAAAAAAACATTAAATCATTACAGTGACAAAGATATAAGAAGTGATACGGTCTAAGTAAAAGTCTTTAAAGAAATCTTCTCTTGAAAAGAACAAACCCTCTTTGGTATCGAAGTTTTTACTCAATTGAGAGTCACAGAGTGCGTCTCATCATAGACTTGGGGTATATGGACTGCATCTGATCATGCTATAATTGAAATGGTTTTAAAGGTTATAAGTGCGCAAATTGATACTAGCAAATGATCATCAACGCAACACAGATCAACACAAAACAAAACTGTAATAATTTGATTTATCGGATGATTTGAATGAATACTACAAAGAAGCACAAAAACTTTTTATCTTTGTTTCCACGATGAACTCATAAAACAATAATTCACGACCTATGATGAAACATAGAATTCAAATGAAGATTTAGAAAACCAGTTTTATTATCCTTTTACTATTTTCATGAGCAAGTGAGTTACTACTCCACATCTTTGCATCATCGTTCATCAGTTCTTCTTTGCGTAACAGCGCATCTAAAGAGACCCAAAGTACAGACTATTGTAGTCTATCAGATGCGCGCGCTAAAATTTTAAGGTATAATATTCAGAATTAACGATCAAAGAACGCATGGAAACTCTAAAATAACGCAGACGCATTCAGATTTCGCAGAGTTACATCATCAGTATTCTCAAGATTTTTTCTCCTAAAACAAACTAGCAATCAAAATCATATTTGGAAGCGTTACTAGTGCATTACTAAAGTTGATAATAACAGTTAAACAATTTGTCATATGCCTTGATTTCTGAACTGAACTGACATCGTCAAAGATTTAGATATTCAACATACACTATATGCTTCTCATCAAAACTATTATCATCATGATCTGAATAGCGCGAAATAAAAAAAACAAATAACTATAGTTGAAATGCAAACTCCAAAATCATGAACTTACACATCGTCATCATCAAACGTACGCACTGTTATCTTCGAAATCATCAGAGTGTTACTGATTTTGTGCAGAGCTTTGGGGTCTCATGTAGTCAGAGTAATAAAGAAATGTTGGATTCTTTCCTTCACATTCAGCAATTGCGACGTCTTCCGAAATTAATCCCAATCATATCAAAACCTTTTGTCCTCTTCTCACAAGCAACCTCAAACACAGATATCAGATGATTCATCAAAACGATGTTTGCATGTGCTTAGTGCTTCTCCAGCCCTCACTCTCTCTTTCTTCAGACCCGCTGCATGTAACATCTTCTTCATGATTTGAGTGGGGAGAGAGAAATCTCTCCAACATTCACCCCCACGAAACCTGTGCTTCCTCCGGATGCACCAACCTGAGAATAAGCCTACTTTCTGCTTGCAAAATTAATCAGCTTCATATCATATGGCATGTGCATGGGTTTGAAAACAATAAGTGCCTCTGCAAGGCCGCGTAATTAGCCCTATAAAATGCATACTTTTAAAATGCATATATAAAATACATGGTGCATTTTGTTAAGATGCAAGGCTTCTGATGAAGAGGCTTGTGCACTCCCTCGCATACAAGCAATTGAGATTACACAAAACCTTACAAAATCACTCGTATGTGCATGGGTAAACTCAATCGTGCCTTTGCATGGCCATGTAGCGGCCCTATCATATGCATACTTTAAGTGCATAAAAAAAACATAATGGTGCAGGAAGACAGGCATTTAGCATTCGATGACAAGGCTTTACACTCAAATTGACGTCATCGAATTCACATATATATTCAACTCATTACAAGTGCAATCAAGCGTGCACCTATGGTTTAAAATACTCGTGCTCTCTACATTTCATTTATGCATGTTTTAGATGCATGAAAAAAAAACAAAATGGTGCAAAAATCGAGGTTTTATGGTATTTAAGCAAGGAATGTTTTCTAAGTTTATGAGTACAGGTGAAGACTTGGAGCTAATTGCAAATCAGGAATTTGAATGGATTATAAGAAGAGCATCAGTTTTTGAATCGTCTATACATACCATAAAGTCCTCTCATGAATTGCATATGAGTCTATGAATATTTTGATATGATATTTCTT
This sequence comes from Ceratopteris richardii, assembly GCA_020310875.1. Classification (NCBI taxonomy): domain Eukaryota; kingdom Viridiplantae; phylum Streptophyta; class Polypodiopsida; order Polypodiales; family Pteridaceae; genus Ceratopteris; species Ceratopteris richardii. Next base: position 115,401,534 of record CM035436.1, read on the forward strand.
ATCACGTGTTTAGTGTTTGAATGCAAGAGAAGATCGAAGGAAGGCAATGGAAATGGAAAGTGAAGTAAAGATCAGAAAGTCTTGTCTTTTTTCTTAGTTCTCCTATTAACTCAAATCTTTTTTGCACCAATTTTGAGATGCATTGCACACCCAATATGCATGTACAAATGTGTAGAAAGCACGTCTTTTAAAACCAATAGAAGCACGTCCATCTACACATTAGATAAATAGTGCGCAATTTTCTCTTCTTCAAGTGTTTGATCATCAGAATCAATTGAAATATATAAATTTTCATATTTTTCTATTTCCTCATAAGTTGTTCTTTCATGCTTTTGCTTATCATTCGGCTTAATATCTTGCATCATCAATTCAACTTGTATCCATTTTTACCTGATTATTTATCGTATCTTTAAATGATTGAATGTTAATAGTTTTCTTTTTATTATGTTGTTTAGCTCTCCAGTGTTTTCTAACTTGTTTCTTTGACCTTGATCGGACTTGTTTTTGCTCAAAATATTTTATCATTCCACCTCTACCTAGGTTCAAGTGTAAAGGATCCTTAGTATGATAATCACATATTTTCTTTCCTATCTGACATACTGTTCGATGTTGGCATGCACGTTCAAATATTATTTGAGTTATTTTTTATGTCAAGGAATCAAATTCGGAAGCAAACTGTTCATTAATGGATGCAACAATGCATGACTCAATGTCATACAGGATTTCTATAGGAAAATCCATCTTCCTATGTGTGAGACCAAAAAATATGTGTGGATCACAATCACTTGAGTCGCTCAAGACCGTAGATTTCACGTCGGGTTCACCAATGTCAGCGCAAAAGGAACGGCTGGTGGATCAAGCCAACCGCTAGAATTATGGCGCACGCCGCGTGCTTAGAGCAAGCTCAGGAATCGTGAAACAATGACAAGAGTCGGTCGCTCAAAATTACATGTAATGTCACTACCGTATGTCAAACACTCATTAATTAACAAAGATATCTTTATCTTTAAGACGGATTCACACTCATCTTCTTATGTAACACACTTGGTATCTATGTGAACTAGCTTTAACATACTTCAAGATCCTAGCATTAGTTAGAAGTGAATAACGACTAACGGAAGATAATCAAAGGTCAAAGTAAGCTATGCACTTTAGTATCACAAACACGTTCATAAAGTCTTCATGGGAATAACAAATGATACTCGCAAAAAAACACTAAATCATTACAATGACAGAGATATAAGAAGTGATACGGTCTAAGTAGAACTCTTTAAGAAATCTTCTCTTGAAAAGAACAAACCCTCTTTGGTATCGAAGTTTTTACTCAATTGAGAGTCACACAGAGCGTCTCATCATAGACTTGGGGTATATGGACTGCATCTGATCATGCTATAATTGAAATGGTTTTAAAGGTTATAAGTGTGCAAATTGATACTAGCAAATGATCATCAACGCAACACAGATCAGCACAAAACGAAACTGTAATAATTTGATTTATGGGATGATTTGAATGAATACTACGAAAAAACACAAAAACTTTTTATCTTTGTTTCCACGATGAACTCATAAAACAATAATTCACAACCTATGATGAAACATAGAATTCAAATGAAGATTTAGAAAACCAGTTTTATTATCCTTTCACTATTTTCATGACCAAGTGAGTTACTACTCGACATCTTTGCATCATCATTCATCAGTTCTTCTTTGCGTAACAGCGCATCTAAAGAGACCCAAAGTACAGACTATTGTAGTCTATCGGATATGCGCGCTAAAATTTTAAGGTATAATATTCAGAATTAACGATCAAAGAACGCATGTCAACTCTAAAATAACGCGGACGCATTCAGATTTCGCAGAGTTACATCATCAATATTCTCAAGATTTTTTCTCCTAAAACAAACTAGCAATCAAAATCATATTTGGAAGCACTACTGGTGCATTACTAAAGTTGATAATAACAGTTAAGGAATTTGTCATATGCTTTGATTTCTGAACTAAACTGACATCGTCAAAGATTTAGATATTCAACATAGAGTATATGCTTCTCATCAAAACTATTATCATGATGATTCGAATACCGCAAAATAAAAAAAACAAATAACTATATTTCAAATGCAAACTCCAAATTCATGAACTTACACATCGTCATCATCAAATGTACGCACTGTTATCTTCGAAATCATCAGAGTGTTACTGATTTTGTGTTGAGCTTTGGGGTCTCATGTAGTCGGAGTAATAAAGAAATGTTGGATGCTTTCCTTCACATTCAGCAATCGGGACGTCTTCCGAAATTAATCCCAATCATATCAAAACCTTATGTTCTCTTCTCACAAGCAATCTCAAACACAGATATCAGATGATTCATCAAAACGATGTTTGCATGTGCTCAACGCTTCTCCAACCCTCACTCTCTCTTTCTTCAGACCTGCGAGCTTCTTTATCCACTGATTCCTTCTTTCAACATCAGTCCATCTTCCAACGTCATAAATCATCTTTAGTAACAATAGCTATATGCACAGATGATGATCACAACTTGTATGGACTGGAAAGCGCAGAGAAGATTAAACGACACGTTATGCAGAGAATAGTTGATTAACCAAGAGATGAATCCTTCTCTCAGATCATATGTGCAAAAACCTTCATCTGCGTGCCTTTTCCTTTGCTATGAAGCTCTCTTTTCTTGCGTTCTCTGCGCCATCCTATAGAAACTCCCCCTCTGTTCGTTTCTATTCCCCAGATGAAGGCCCCTCTCAGTATATTGAACGACGAATCTCCTTCTTCATTCAGATGATTTGTGTCCCAACCTAGAACATGAAACCGGTCTCCTTCAAATCTGCCGCATACCTCTCCTACAGGTGATCAGCATAGTTTCCTGCCATAAACTTTCACAGAATAGTACTATAGAAGTCCCCACTGGATTCGTAGCACTTCCTTTTCTTCTCAAAACCCCCCTTCGAACATGGATTTCCCCTCCTTTTCTTGATATGCGCTTCCTCCATTTTGTAATAGGCCAAAAGAAGCTTTAAATCTTCAGCGCTCTTTATTTAGAGCTTTGTTCATCCATCGTTGCTTTAGTTTTTTTTCTGAAAAGAATGGACAATGATAGAACAAGAACAACTTTACATATGAATGGATAAAAGCTAATTGTTTTCTTTTTCTTTGTTTCATGTCATCTTAGCTCTGGCACCATCTTCATCAACTCCAAGAGTCTCATACAATTCTGCTACTTGTGAAGAAAGTTCACTTAGCTGCTTCATGTAACGTCTTCTTCATGATTTGAGTGGGGAGAGAGAAATCTCTCCGACAGCGTTGTAAGTAGTCCTATCTGAAGAGCTTGATCTTCCACATGGTTAGTCAATATTCTCTAGAAAGTACTTCCATCCCCATAACTATTTCTTAATTTTTGGATATTTTGTCTGAGTGTCATGTAGTATCTTTGTACCAAAGCAAATTGCATATCTCTTCCCTCATCATCATCTTGACCTATGATCTAGCACACCAAATTGGACTAGTATCAAAAGTCAAGATAATAGGCTTTTGATGTGAATCATCAACATGCTTAACAATCGGTGCTTCAATTAGTAGTTACTTTTGTTTATGTATGGATCTTGATTGTTCTTCAATCCAAAGAAATTTCTTTTTCTTTCTTAGCATATCATATAAAGGGTTTGTAGCATGAGGGAAGTGAGGAATCCAAATAACATCTAAGACATAGGCTCCTAAGAATCTCCTCACTTCACTGACATTGACACACCTCATAACTTGTGCTAATGGCCTCAACTTTCTATGGGTATGGATTTCGTCCATAATTTCAACATAGAAGTCCTACAACAAGAACCTCGTAGACACCAAAAATAGATTTCTCTAGAGAAAATGTTAGCCCTACCTCTTCAAATCTCTCGAAAATTCTCTCAGTATTAGAGATATGATCACTAAAAAATTCCTATAGTTAAAAGTATCTAAAGTATCATCTTTAACTTTTTGCTCACAATATTTTACCAAAATATCATTACTAAAATGCATACTCATTGAAGGTATAAAGTCACATAGGAGGCAATTCATTGGCATTCATCATGTAAGCTACATAACTTGTTACTTCCTATCGAAAAGTACACATACATACAAGGTTGAGTGAAGTATTCATCATCATGATGTCTCTACTCTCAAGAGATAACTGTTTACAGAAACTATTAGTTGAGTCCTCATACATGAGATGAAAGTAAGTTTAAAGAACTCTATTCTATTATGAGATATGCTACCTCATTAGAATCGGTTATAGGGTTTGAGTGAATATGTGATAGCCTATGATCAATTTTCTGTAAATTGATTTACTTGATTTCTTTCTTCTCTACTTGATTTGTCTTCTTTGCTTGATTTCTCTCTTCGACTTGATTTCCTTCTCTTGAATTGAACTTAATTTCTTTCTTGAATTTATACTTCATTTCTTTCTTAATCTTTAATTTCTTTCTCTTGGATTTAACTTCAAAAAATGATTTTCTTTAACTTGATTTCTTAGTCTATTTCTTTTTGTGCTTTTGAAAATTATAAATGCCAAAATTGAAATGCTTTTAAAGAGTATCTTTGGTTCATTTTTAGCATTTCCTACTATTTTTTTATTTTATTCCCTTTTATTAATATTGAAATGTTTCTTACTTTCTATTTATGATATTTTTAGAGTTTTTAAGTTTTTGTTCTTTTTATTGAAATTGAACTAAGCTATAATAGTTGAAAAGTTTCTAATTAAGTAAACATTGAAAAGTGCCCAAGATGTATGATTTATAATAATGCAACACATGAGTGATTGGACACAAGCAAGAAAACAATCTTTCTTTTAATGTGTGTGGAAGCAAGATTATAGCTAAACCAATTTTTGCAAGAATCTAATCTTTAAAAAATCTTAACCTGTACTGCTCCACCATGACAATTTTTTGGCCATATTATTAGCAAAAAATTTGAGCTATGAAGAAATTAAACACATTGCTATGAAGCTACATTCTATTCGAGATCTAGTTCATGATGGAAGCATTCAATTAGATCATGTTTGCATGGATGAACAATGGGAAGATTTTCTTACAAAAACCCTTAGCAAATCTAAGCATTTAGAATGTTGTAATGAAAACAGACTTCTAAGTATGCTCTCCAATTAAGCAGGTGTGAAGAAACTTGAATAAATTAGAGAGTATCGATAATAATTCTCATGTGATGAAGGCAAACAAATGAATGCATTTCTTCTTCTGTAACTACCATACACTGCACTGGAGTGTTATATAAACACCACTTTTAATAGAATTCTACACGTGAGTTCTTGGTAGTAGTTGGAGTCCATCTATTCTTGGTATGCCATCTTTTAACAAAAATTTGTATCTAGCTCTATCTCAGCAAGTGCAATGATTTACTTAAAATCTTAAACTAGATAAATATGTAATTCTTGGAGCCCCTACAATTATTGCCTTCTAGTTTTTTTGCTTCCACAACATGTCTTAGCAAGCTACACTATAGATCATGATAATTGATATTAAAAACGTTGGAAATGTATTACTAGTACAAAATAATAGTGTCTCTACTACATTGAGTGATTTTTACATGTGTCTAGTATTACAAAGAACTTACTTTTGGTTGGTCAGCTTGTGGATCAAGATATGCAAATGATCTTTAATAGGCATGGTTGTTTCATACATGATTTCAAGTATGAAAAAAGAGAGAAGTTGCTTTTTCATGGAAAGAAAATAAGTAGACTATTCACATTTGGTATGGAGACAACTCTTTATGAGAATATGTATGTCAAGGACAATGTGCACTCTGACATAGCCCAATTATGGCACAAGAGAATTGGCCATATAGATGTGAGCAAATTGAAGTCTTTGAAGAAGCAAATGTTAGTATGTGGTCTACAAAGATTTGTTCATTTAAATTTTGAGAGAATATGCGAAGCATGTGCATTTGGAAAACATGAGTGTATGAAGTTTACAAGAAGAGAAATGCACATGAAAACACCTCTAGAGCTAGCTCATAGTCATCTAATAGGGACTACTATAACAAAATCAATTGATGGCCCACTTTACTTTTTTATATTCATTGACGATTATAATCGATATACTTGCAATATTTTTTGAAGCATAAGAGGAAAATTTTGAATACTTTGTCAAATTAAAGAGCATGTTTGAGAAGAAATTCAACATGTATATTAAATGCTTATGATCAGATTCAAGGGAAGATTATATTTTGAAGGAATCAAATCAATATCTTAGTGATCACGGAATCAAAAGGTAACTTTTTTGTAGAGGTACACCATAATAAAATGGTATTATAGAATGCAAGAATCTTGTGATTGAGGAAGTTGTTAGAGACATATTAAATGAAATGATCATGCCACATACATTTTGGGCAGAAGCTTGCCATAAAACTGTACATATGATAAATAGAGCTCATAGAGGAATGGTTTATGATTTGACTCCTTATGAGAGACTATGGACGCATAAGGAAAATGTGAGCTATTTATGAGTATTTAATTGTATTTGTTATGCACATGTGCTTAGTCAATGGAGACACAAATTTGAGCCTAAATACAAAAAGTGCATATTTTTGGACACTCAAAGAGAAGAAAGGGTATAGATGCTATAATCCTTTAACATAAGAATGTATAGTGAGCAGAGATGTATAATTAATCAGAATGACTCATGGTATGCACCCAAAGGCATGGCTGTGGCAGAGAATGATATGGATGATATTATGCATATTGTTCATGATGAGCTAGAGATAATTCATAGACATTTCAATCATTAAGAAAGTCAATTTTATGTTTTATATAAGTTCACTATGCCTCAAACATCATGGAGTGAAAATGCAAAAGAATATGCAAGGAGAAAGGAGAAAGGAAAAGAGAAGATAAGCGAGTAAATGTCTGATCCCAATATTGAGGATGAGATAGTTACACTTGGGATGTTAAAAAATGTTGATATTTCAATAGTGATGTTTTTGAACACACTAGGGCCACCAGGGCACTTTTTTCCCTCTTTAGGAGGTTTTTTCAACCAGCTTATATGCACCTATAACCCTAATGGGCCACTTATCTTTGAACATTCACTTTGTAATATATTCAATATTGTGTGTCATGCTCCAAGCTTCTTCTTCTCCTTCCTTGTGTTGTTCATGTGCTTTCGTAGACCCCAAACTCCAACAATTGGTATCAAAGTAGGTTTCCACTTCATATAGGGCATCATCAACACCTCTCTAGTCATAGTTTCAAAATTGTAGGAAAATTGATGAGCATACTCGAGGAGATTACGCGTTCAAAAATGCTTCATTTTGTGGTGTCGAATTCATGACTTGATCTCATTTCGGCCTTTGAACACATCATTGTAGTGCCTCTGTAGGAAATCTCATCCTTTTGTGCCAAATATATATACAATTTTTGATTCGCCAGTACAAGCATCTCAAATTCTACTACAGATCTAGCAAATTCCAACAAGGGAGTTCTGTTCAACTTTTCAAGATACACTCATTTTTTTGCATCAAGGTATTTTAGGTAGTGGCCATGGATGAAAGCAATGATTTATTCCGTAGGTTGTCTATTGACGATAGATTGGATGGTACTTATTACCCTTTATGCACATATATGATGCATCATGTACTGGTAGAAACACGACTGAGGAATATTATCTAGGGAATTGGAAAACCACCTAGAACACGTGAAAATATAGTTATTGAATGTGATGTAGATGGAATTGAAGATGACAACCTTTAAATTCATGTTCATGCTATGGTTCCTACTCCAACTACTACAGATCAAATTTGTTGGGATGGTAGAGATGCTTAGGCACATGCATTGATAGCTTTGTTTTTCAAATGTGCCATTATCCCTCATATTTCTCTTGCAAAATAGCTAAGGATGTTTGGGATACACATACCACTTTATACCAGGCAAGAAATGAGGCTCGTATTACTTACCTCCAAAAACAGTTGGAGAGTCAGCACATGAACAAAGGAGATTCCATGGACAAATTTTTGACAAAGATCAAAGATTTGAAAGAGTAGTTGATTTTTGTTGATGAAAGCTTTTTAGGAAGTTCACTTATGTAAACTATTTTTAATGGTCTTCTAGAATGATATCAGAGTTTTTCTTCTTCTCTCCAATTGATGATGATGAAAGATAATTGAAATGCCTTAAAATTTGAGGGGTTACTCTTTGTTTTGTTGCAAGAAGATCAGTCCAAGCACAATAAGTCCATCATGCATGTAGTACATCAAGCTTTCTTAGCTGGTTAGAAGGGCAAAAGTAAATGGAGCTCATCCACTAGTAAGAAAAAATGTGCTAATTTTACACAATAAAAAAAGGAAGACAAAGACGATAAAGAATCAAAAAACCAAAAATTATTTTGCAAATACTATAAAGGAAATAATCATGTCATAAAAACTTGTGCGAAATTGGCTGCAAAAGAGGTAAAGAAGCAAGAAGATGGAATGGTTGTTGTAGAGGCCTCTACACCTAAAATAGAGTTTGCTTATCTTGTACATAATGAAGAATGTGTTTTTACTATTGTTTGTAGTTATTACCCATCTTCCCATGAATAGTGTATGTCTATAGTAGACTTAGATGTTTGGTACTTCAATAGTGGGGCAACCAAACATGTAACCTTGCAGTTTAGGTTCTTCAGTTCACTTGAGTTTATCCCTAAAGGGAATAGTATCACATGTGCTAACAACTCTCTTATCCTACAATGAAACTTCGTAAGATAATTTTGAAGACTGCTTATGGAAGTTCTTTCACATTTTCAAATGCTTTTCTGTGCCACAAATCAAGAGAATTCTATTATCAGTTTCATTCGTAGCCAATGTTGGCTTGTTTGTGAAATTTGTTGATAATAGATGTACACATCATGATTGTCAAATGGTGATGTTATTATTGCTTATTGAATTTTAACTCGTGAATTCTATAAGCTCATAGATTATGCAAAATCTATGAATGATTCAACATGTCCACTTTAAGATTCTCAGTCTATGTCAGATGCAAAGCTTTGGCATGCATGCTTTGCTCATCTAAATGATGCTAGTTTGCTATGCTTGTACAAATTTGAAATGGTCTCCTTTTTGCCATAATTTGAGGCACCTTGTAAACATGTTTGTCAAGGCTATATCTCAGAAAAATGTAGATTCAATTCCTCCTTCACAAAAGATAGTTTAGTTTGAGATACTAAAAAAATTGTAGCTTGTTCATAGTGATGTATGTGGTCCTATGTAGGCACCCTCTTTTGGGAACTACCTTTACTTCGTGACTTCTATTGATGATTTCTCGAACCATGCATGAGTGTATCGATTGAAATCAAAGCTCAAAGTATCTATGTGCTTCAAACAATTTTTGGTTTTGACTAAAACTCTATCAACATGTAAAATGGGAACCCTCCATTTTGATCGGGGGGAGGGGAATACATAACCTTTCATTTTGATAAATATTTTACTAAATGTGGGATAAAAGATCAGTGTACAATACCATATACACATCAATAGAATGGAGTTCCTGAAAGAAAGAACATGTCTCTCATGGAGAGGGAAAGGTGTATGGTCAAAAGTGAGGCTTTGCCACATAGCATCTAACTTGAGGCTATTATGTGTGCAACATATTTACTAAACAGGTGTCCCACCAAAGCGTTGTAGTCAGTCTATCACTCCATATGAGACTTGGCATGGTCAAAAGCCATCTATTGCTCATATATATGTTCTTGACTGTCTGGCATATGCATTAGTGCCTGAACAACAATGTAGGAAATTGGATGATAAAGCATTGAAATGTATTTTTGTTGGGTATAGTTGTGATAGCAAAGGCTATCGTCTATACCATCCACACACTAAAAACATTTTGATTAGCCATGATCGTATTTTTGTGGAAGATTCAAGTCATCCATTAATTTCATGTACCAAGGATACGTCTGTTAGCTTTGGATATGTGTATGACACTTTGGAGCCTCTTTTTAGAGGTGGATAGTCAAGTGCTATTCTGAGTGACGAAATTTCTTAGCCCTTATAGGCTTTATGTGATGATGTAGATCATTCCATTTCTAATGCAAAGTTATACCATGCACTTATTGGTGAGAGAAATGATATAGAGGAGGCAAAAACTATGCCAAAATAACTAGTGAACACTTTACAATATAGAAAATTAGATGCATCTCTCTCATATTGTACTTTTTTAGGCTCTCGTAGGGCCTCTTTTGCATCAAATTCATATGTTATGGATGCCTCTAGTATTTGTGATGAGAATGGGCCTATTTTGTTTGATGAAGCACAAAATTCACAAAATCAGATGGCTACATACAATCAAAATATGATGCTATTATGAAGAATGGTACGTGGCTTTTATGTGATTTGCCTCCGAGGAAGAAGATCATTGAAATTAAGTGGGTATACAAGCCAAAGCATAAGCATGATGCAACAATTGAAATGTATAAAGGTAGGCTAGTTGTAAAAGGTTATGCTCAAGAAATAGGCATTGATTTTTTATGAGACCTTTGCTCCCTCATACCAAATGACTATTGTAGCATATGTGCACTTCCAGCTCATCATGGTTGGAATGTACATAAGTTGAACATTTAAACTACATTTATGAATGGTGACTTACATGAAGAAGTGTATGTTTTTCAGCCCGATGGTTTTGTGCAAAAGGGACATGAAAACAAAGTGTGCATGTTGAAAAAGGAATGATATAGTTTGAAGTAAGCACCACATGCTTAGTATGAAAAGTTACATGCCTACTTGATTGCACATGAATTTTAGAACAAACAAACTAAAAGAACCTTATATGTTAAGCATGCAACTGGTGCGCTTCTAATTATTTTTGTGTATGTTGATGACATGTTGTTCACTGATCCTAGTGAGAAGCATATTTCTGATTTTAAGTCTGATTTGCACGCCTCATTTGAGATGTCAGATTTGGGGCATTCACATCATTATTTGGGCATTCATTTTATGAAAATTGATGTCGCAATACTTTGTGTTAAAAAAAATATTCTGGCACATTATTTTAGTTTTTTGGCCTTAAAGACTACAAAACTATTACCATTCCTATGGAAATAGGTTTACGGTTGAGTCTTCATGAGGTTAGTGATGCATTTGATGTTGCTCTCTATCAACACGTTGTTCGATGCTTGATTTACCTATGGATAACTCATCTTGATATTTAGTTTGCTTTCTCACACATGAGCAGATTTATGCATTGCCTAGGTGTCAAGAATTGGCAAGTACTTAAGAGCATCTTTCATTATTTGAGTGGTACCTAGATACTTGGAGTTTCTTTATCTCAATGGGGGATTATTGTTTCTTTGTATGTATAGGTGAAGTTAGAAGTTCCAAATTAGGTAAATACCTTTGGGAAGTCTTCAAATACTTCAAGAAGGCTCATACTATTGATAGAAGATGGCTAAAATACCATGTGAGCTCTAGAACATGGTGAGTCATATTAGTGAGTCACAAGGGAGCTGCACTGGTGTCCTAGTGGAAGGTGGATGTGGCTAGTTTTCAAAGTCCATGAATGTTTTACTTATTTGAGCATTTGGGTCATATAAAATCCTCATCCAAGTATCTACCATGCATTTAGATGTATTAAGCTTCCAAATTAGGTAAATACCTTTGGGAAGTCTTCAAATACTTCAAGAAGGCTCATACTATTGATAAAAGATGGCTAAAATACCATGTGAGCTCTAGAACATGGTGAGTCATATTAGTGAGTCACAAGGGAGCTGCACTCGTGTCCTAGTGGAAGGTGGATGTGGCTAGTTTTCAAAGTCCATGAATGTTTTACTTATTTGAGCATTTGGGTCATATAAAATCCTCATCCAAGTATCTACCATGCATTTAGATGTATTAAGAAGGTTTTGGATTAGTTTTCCATGCTATAAGAAGAGCGGAGAAGTCGAGATCTTGTGGGAAGCGCAAGAGAGTCATATGTGTATCTCTACGTTGTTGTAGTTTTTGTAGACAGACATTCCATAGCTTGTAGCTCCCTCATTATATATCCAAATTAAATGTTTCATGGCTCATTTGAAAGTTTCATACTATCTAAATTTATTATCTTTATTTTCATAATCATTGGATTTGTGAGCTAAGAGTAGTATGCGCTTCAAGTAGTATGTGTTATCGGGTTCACCTCTACTGAAGGTCTCCATTAAACCTCAAAATTGGAGAGGTCATATCCTCTTGTCTATTTATCCAAATTGAGTGTCCTTTAGATAATTGGAAAGCTCTTGGTTTCATTTAAATGGATGTCAAACATGTTAAAAAAATTCTAAGTGAGTAGACAACACAAAGCTCTGCAAGCATGACTATAGTTTTGCACATAAGTTTGTGAGAAGGTCAACTAGTTCCTAGGGGGTTCCACCCACTTCTAGCTATATGTTGGAGGTCAATAAATTCCAACATTGGTATCAGAGCAAGGCGTTGAATCTTGGAGAAGGTTTTAATACCTTGATAAAGAATTCGAAGCTATTGGAGCCGAGGTTCATCATCCGAACTACATAAAGGTAGAAGAAGATAGCAAGGAAGGCTCTAAAGAAACATCGAAGCAAATAAAGGTGCATAAAATTCATTAGAAAGGTAAATATCATACTTATTCGTATCATACATATCCAAAAGAAGGGTTAAAGGAGGAATTTTAGTATTTATACAATGGGTGATCAACATGCACAAGTAGAGAAGCTTGATAAGAACAACTATCAAGCATGGCAATTTAGAATCACATCATACTTGCAAGGTAGAGGCTTTTATGGTTTGATTCATGTAACAAATATCAAACCTATATTACCATAGGATCCCAATCAGAATCAATTGATGGAGTTTAGATATTGGAATGAAAAAGAAAAAAATTTTATATTCATTTTATCACAAAATATTCAAGATTCAATTGTAGGACACATAAATAATCTAGACACAAGTAGGGATGTTTGGCTTGCATTGGAAAGTTTGTATGCTACACGTAAAAGAGAAGGGAAGATTCAACTTAAAAATGACTTGAACAAAATAAAGAAAGATACAAGGACATCAATCAATGATTACTTGTTGAAGGTTAAAGAGATTGCAGATCAACTAGGATCAATTCAAGCTCATGTGGAGGACAACAACTTGGTTGCACATACTATCAATTGACTCAAGGATGTTGTCTGGCTCAATATAGGGCAACTTTTGCAGCGAGTGTTGAGTGTGTGTGGCTTATATGCCTTATGGCTGATTTTGGTGTTGGTCAGTCTCCATTAAGAGTCTGAGTGCATTGGTAGTTGTGAGGAACCGTGTCTTCCATGCTTGCACCAAGCACATTGAGGTGTACTATCATTATGTTAGGGAGCGGTTCTCTGCTAGAGACAATAGTTTGGCATATGTGTGCATGCAAGAGAATGTTGTAGATCTTTTCACAAAGGCTCTGCCTAGGGAGCAATTTGAAGCTTTCCGCAAAGCTTTGGGTTTACACACTAGGACCACTGATGCACTTTTTTCCCTCTTTAGGAGGTTTCTTTCCCTGGCTTGTGTATATGTATGTAACACTAACAGGTCACTTATCTTTGTACATTCACTAGGTAATATATTCCGGATTGTGTGTTGTGATCCAAGCTTCTTCTTCTTCTTCCTTCTGGTGTTTGTGTGCTTGCATATACCTCAAATGCCAACAAAAAATAAGAAAGGAGAATATACAAGCAAAAAGAGAGACACATTCAAGATTAGATGAAGAAATAATTGTTCATAGTAGCCTATGCAATCAGGATTCTCACCATTGTTATTTTCACCTCTCAAATAATGATTCATTAGAATCCAATCCATATAATTTTGCATAAAATGCTTGCAACTAGATGTGCTTTATATCTCTCTACTAAACAATATTTATGGAACTTCACTGTGTACACCCATTTGCATCTAATAGATTTCTTATGATGTGGCAATTTTTGTAATTCCCATGTATCATTCTTCTTCAATGCATTCATCTCATCATCCATTGCTTTGCACCAATCTTTATTTTATGATGCATCATGAGAATTCTCTGGCTCATCATGCTTGATTCTCTCTATCATGTATGCATAATCAAGGTTCATAGACTTATCAAATAGATTCAGTCTATCGAGAAGATGCCTTACTCTCATAAATCATCTAAAAAAATTTTATCAAATTAATATTTACAATGCATTCTTGAACGGAAAATTGCATGAGGAAGTCTATACGTGACAACTAGAAGGTTATGTGTGTCCAAAGTATCCTAACTATGTATGCAAGTTAAAGAAAGCACTTCACGGATTGAAAAAAGTACCAAGAGCATGGTGTGAATGATTCACTAAAAAGCTATTGGATGTTGAATTTATAAAATCAAAGGCTGAGTATTCACTATTTCTATGGAATTTTGGAAGCCATTTGATTCTATTAGTTATATGTGCCAATGAATCGATCATTACTAGAAATGTTGAAAAGAGGATTGTTGATTTCAAAAAGCAAATAGATCTGAATTTTTAATGTGAGATTTGAGAGAGCTGAAATGTTGCTTGGGAATTGAAGTAATTTAAATGCAAGAGGGGATCTAGATGATACAATGCGACTATATGTTGGAAACGCTAGAGAAAATTGGTATGAGTGCTTGCAAATGTGAAGAGATGGATAAGTATGTGTTTGAAGATGAAGAGGTGTTGCAAAATCCTTGATCTACACCAGCCAAATGAACTCCAGGAGTAGATGGTGGGCCCTTTTAGCTTGCCAATGGATGTATTAGACACCCTATGTACCTTGGAAGATCACTCTCAAAAAGATAGATCAAAACAGATAAGTTGGAGTTAGCTCAGAGGTGAAAACTTGCTATTCTTGGTTCATACACCTGTCCAGTGTTTTACATAATTCTCTGAGCACAGCAGCAATTAGCTTAATTCCTCTTGGGGAAGTCTAGGTAACTTAAAGAGCTAACTTTCAAGAGTAATCTCATCAAAAATAATAATCCACACACTGAGAATGAGTTTTAACAAGTGATGACATCATCCCGATTTTCACGGGCTGCTACAGTTTGACACTAGTGAGCAGAAAAATCAACATAACTGAAAATGTAGGACTTCAATGATTATGCAAATTTCTATGGTTATACTAGACGGTAGGCTAAATCCAACAAGTTTAAAATCACTGAATTTGGATAAATAACCACTGAGAAATGGCTCTCACAAGATGAGTGAAAAAGTCGGGTACCTGAGAGAGAAGTGAAGATGAACAGACCCTGTTGACGTCAAATGAACATAACTGAAGATGGAAACATCCAAATGACATGAAAATCTTTGAGCATATAGTAGACATATAGAACTAACTTTATCAAGTTAAACTACTGAAAATGAGGCACCAAGCTCAGAGAAAACATCTCTGCAAGCTGACTGAGAAAACTGAGAGTAATGGCAGTGAGTAGTACACTTCACAAGAACATGGAAAGATGAACTCAAATAATCATGAAATTGAAAGTATATTGCTTGTACAATACAATGACTTACTGATACATATGTGTGCCTTGTAATCACACCTTGATATGGCATAAAGCTCAGCTCTTGG
Organism: Ceratopteris richardii; assembly: GCA_020310875.1. Classification (NCBI taxonomy): domain Eukaryota; kingdom Viridiplantae; phylum Streptophyta; class Polypodiopsida; order Polypodiales; family Pteridaceae; genus Ceratopteris; species Ceratopteris richardii. The sequence goes on from CM035436.1 coordinate 115,417,080, forward strand.
AGGTCTTCACATAGGTCTCTCTAACCACGACTAAAACTGCCATCTATTTATAGTTGAGTTTGGGAGGCTAACTTCCCTCAATCACTCTCCAATCAATCAATGATTGATTTGATTCTCTACCTACCACAAATCACGAATTCGTGGCTCCTCTTTTCATTCTTGATCAAGTGGACTCAACCACTTAAGATTCTCTTACTTTTACATTAAGTAAACTCTTCAAAAGTTACAAGAGGTAGTTCACAAGTGAACTTTACATAGTCTTCATTTTAAGGCTTTTTCTATGACTTTGTGGGACTCAAGCCAATACTTAGGCTTGTCATAGACTTGCTCCAACAGCTCCCCCTCAAGCCAAGTATGCTTGAGGTCTTCAATCTTCCAAGATTACCTGCAAACCAATCATAGCCTTGAATTTGCAAAGCTTTGTACCATCCAATGCTTTGGTTAGAATATCTGCACATTGTTGATGAGTGGACACATATGATATTTGAATCTCTTTGCTTAGAACCTTCTCTCGTACATAGTGATAATGAACTTCAATATGTTTAGTCCTTGCATGAAAAATAGGATTAGCAGCTAAGTGAATAGAACTCATATTGTCACCAAAAATAGTTGGAGTTCCAAACTCCAATCCAAGATCTTTGAACAATGTCTTCATCCACATAGCTTCCTGTGTAGCTATGGCAAGACCTCTATATTCAGCTTCAGTAGAAGAGAGAGCAACTGTGGGTTGCTTCTTGGATGACCATGAAATAAGCTTTGAGCCTGCAAAGGTAAGATAACCTGAAGTGCTCCTTCTATCTTCTTTGGAGCCAGCCCAATCTGCATCAGAAAATAGCTTCAAACCTAAATTAGATACATAAGGATAATAAAGTCCTTCATTTATGGTCCCTTTGAGATATTTGAGTATCCTTTTGGCAGCATCCATATGTGGTTTCCTTGGTGTGTGCATAAATTGGCTTAGCACACTCACACTGTAACATATATCTACTCTTGTTAATGTGGCATAGTTGAGACTACCCACTAGACTTTGATATGATGTGATGTCCTCTATGAGTTCACCTTCATGTGAGCTCAATTTGTGATTGACCTCCATTGGAGTACCTACAATCTTACAATCTTGCATCTTGAATTTTGCCAACATGTCCTTAATGTACTTTCTTTGAGTGAGAAACAAACCATGATATTTGTAGACAACTTCCAAACCTAGGAAGTAGGTAAGTGAACCCAAATCACTTATCTTGAATTCTTCTCTCATCTGATCTTTGATCTTCTTCATACCATCTGCATCATTTCCTGTCAATATAATATCATCTACATATATACATAGGTAGATGACCTCAGAATTACTCTTTTTAATAAAGAGTGAAGGATCTGCCTTGCTTGGTTGAAAGCCTTTGTCCTACAAGAATGAAACAAGCCTGAAATTCCAAGCTCTTGGAGCTTGCTTGAGACCATACAATGCTTTGTTAAGTTTACACACATAATCAGGATAAACTAGACTCTCAAAACCAGGTGGTTGTGCCATATATACCTCTTCTGTTATCCAACCATTCAAGAATGCATTCTTTACATCTAGTTGAAGTATCTTCCAATTCTTGGAAGAGGCAATACTAAGTAAAACCCTAATAGTAGGCATCTTTGCCAGAGGAGAGAAGGTCTCCTCATAATCAATTACCTGAGTTTATGCAAGGCCTTTTGCTACAAGCCTTGCCTTATACCTGTTAATTGAACCATCAGAATTCTTCTTGAGTTTATAGACCCATCTTGAGCCTATTACCTTCATGGATGAAGTCTTGGGCACCAAATCCCAAGTGTTGTTTTCCTCAAGAGCTTCAATCTCTTCCTTCATTGCATGCGTCCATTCTGTTTTTGCTTTGGCCTCTTCAAATGATGATGGTTCCTCTTGGTTTATGTCCTGTGCTATGTAGATAGAATGTTTAGTTACTAATGAGGTGTCAAATCCATACCTTTCTGGTTTTTTCTTTTCCCTCATAGATCTTCTTAGGCCATGATGTGATGATTCTGCCTCATGTCCAAGTTCCTGCAATTTTGCTTTACCTTTAGACTTCCATGCTTTGATCTTTTCCATGTTAGATTCTTCATCATCCTCTAAGGTGTCTTCTTCAATCTTTGATTGTTCTCTACCAAGCTTTGGAAAATCTTCTTCAAGATCATATGGTAAATTGATCTTCCTGCATGAATCTTCATACCATGAATTGTTCTCATCAAAAACTACATCTCTGCTTACCGAGAATCCTTTGTTGGTAGGGTTTTATAACCTGTAGCCCTTTTGATTGTTGTCATATCCAATAAATACACACCTTTCTGCCTTTGGATCCATCTTGCCTCTAACCTGTGAAAGAACATGAGCAAAAGCAATACATCCAAAAATTTTACAATGATCTAAGCTTGGTCTTCTTCCATTCCAAGCCTCATATGGAGTCATCCCATCAAGGGATTTTGAAGGCAACCTGTTAATCAAGTAAGTGGCTGTAGATACAGCCTCAGCCCATAAGTAATTAGGTAAATGCTTTTCATTTAACATAGACCTTGCAGCTTCAACAATTGTCCTATTCCTCCTTTCTGCCACTCCATTTTGCTCAGGAGTGTACCTTGTAGTTACCTCTCTTTTGATTCCTCTTTCTTGAAGAAAAGAATCAAACTCATGGGAGAAGTATTCTCCCCCTCCATCTGACCTTAGCCTTTCTAGTGATTTACCTGTTTGATTCTCCACAAGAGCCAAATATCTTTTGAAACATGAAAAAACTTCATCTTTGTGTTTCATAAAGAATAGGATAGTCCATCTGCTGCAATCATCAATAAAGGAGACATAATACCTTGATCCAGATATTGAAGCTTCCTTGCTAGGTCCCCATACATCTATATGAACCAACTCCAAGAGATCTCCTTCCATATAACCTTTCTTCATGAATCGTAACCTATGAGACTTTCCAAATTGACATGCACTACACTTATAAATCATATGTTGTTTTGACAAATTAGGAAGTCCAAGTACACTTTGGTCCCTGTAGATTTGCTTTAATGACCTTTCACCAATATGTGCTAACCTTTTGTGCCATACTTCCAATTCTGTGAGTGGCTGACTACCATAATTAAAGAGAGCAATGTTTCTAGTGTCCTGTAATTCAAATGTGAACAATCTACTTGTCTTTTCACCTTTTGCAATTTTTCTGAATCCTTGACTTGGATCTTCAACAAATGCTCCTGCCTTTGTGAACCTGACTTGCAACCCTTTCTCTACTATTTGCCCAACACTTATCAAATTCTTTGTAATGGTAGGGACATAGAGTACCTTACTGAGTAGGTTGATGTTTCCATCAGGTGCTTTGACATTGCCTATTTTCTCCACTGGATGTTTTTTATCATCTCCTGTTTGTACCTCATGCTTATTCCTTGGATCTTCTAAATCTGATAGGAGTGCCACATTTCCTGCCACATGATTTGAACAACCTGAATCTATGTAGAAAACATGCTCATCAGATTTACCTTGTGGCATAGCCATGTTCATGATCAATAATGAATCCTCTTTGTTTGAGTCTTCTGTGTAGTTATTGTAGTCTCTCCTTCCTTTGTAGCCTCCTTGATAGTTTGAATGATTGTAGTTGTTGTAGTTGCCATGATAATTGTTGAACCTTCCTCTTGAGTAGCCATAACTTCCTCTATTGTATCCTCTTCCTCTTTGATTCTTGGAATTCCTAAAGCAATTTTCAGTTGTATGATTAGTTAGTCCACAAATAGAACATGGGTTGGAGTCTTGGGATCTCCCCCTGCCTTGTCTACCTCCTCTTCCTCTACCTCTGCCATGTCTTCCTCTACCTGCATAGTTAGCTTGATATGTGCCTGCTTCATCATCCACTTTCTTTGCCTTTCCTTTGTTATCTTTGGACTTGCTTTTATCAGTGTATAAAGCTGAAGATTGATTACCTTTAGAGCTTTCTCCATTTTTGATAAGCTTTGCCTCTTGAGTAAGTAGTTGTCCAATGAGTGTGTTGAAATCAGGTACATGCATGTCCATGTACAAATCCATAGCTATGGTGAATGCTTCCCACTTGTCATCTGCCTTCAAGCCATTGATGACCTGCCTTACAATTTGCTCTTCATCTATTACCTCTCCAATGCTTCCCAACTGATCTACTATGTCCTTGAGCTTTGTGACAAAATCAGTCACATTTTGTTTGGGAGCCTTCTTGAGAGTTGTGAAATCCAGCCATAGTTGATGCTTCCTAGCTTTGGTACTTGAAGAAAAGAAAGCTTCAAGTGCATCCCACACTTCCTGAGATGTCTTACAACTCCTAATGTGAGGCAACAAAAAATCTGAGATAGAGTTGAGGAGATAAGACCTTGCAAGTGCATCCTTGGAGCACCATGTGCTCAATCTCTCTTGCTCTTCTTGTGTTGGTTGACTTTTGTTCCTGAAACTTGGCATAACTTCATCTCCAGCCACATAACCATATAAACTTCTACCTTGGAGATAAGCTTCCATCCTTAATGACCAAGCTGAGTAATTACCTCTATCCAATTTGTCAATTGATGAAGGAAATCCATCTACCATGTTGTCCAACCTTGCTCTGATACCACTATGAAGAGATGGATAAGTATGTGTTTGAAGATGAAGAGGTGTTGCAAAATCCTTGATCTACACCAGCCAAATGAGCTCCAAGAGTAGATGGTGGGCCCTTTTAGCTTGCCAATGGATGTATTAGACACCCTATGTACCTTGGAAGATCACTCTCAAAAAGATAGATCAAAACAGATAAGCTGGAGTTAGCTTAGAGGTGAAAACTTGCTATTCTTCGTTCATACACCTATCCAGTGTTTTACATAATTCTCTGAGCACAGCAGCAATTAGCTTAATTCCTCTTGGGGAAGTCTAGGTAACTTAAAGAGCTAACTTTCAAGAGTAATCTCATCAAGAATAATAAACCACACAGTGAGAATGAGTTTTAACAAGTGATGACATCATCCCGATTTTCACAGGCTGCTAGAGTTTGACACCAATGAGCATAAAAATCAACATAACTCCAAATTTAGGACTCCAATGATTATGAAAATTTGTATGGTTATACTAGACGGTAAGGTGAAGCCAAAACGCTTTAAATCACTGAATTTGGATAAGTAACCACTGCGACATGGCTCTGACAAGATGAGTGAAAAAGTCGGGTACCTGACAGAGAAGTGAAGATGAACAGACCCTGTTGACTTCAAATGAACATAACTGAAGATGGGAACATCCAAATGACATGAAAATTTGTGAGCATATAGTAGACGTATAGAGCTAACTTTACCAAGTTAAATTACTAAAAAGGATGCACCAAGCTCAGAGAAAACATGTCTGCAAGCTGACTGAGAAAACTGAGAGTAATGGCAGTGAGTAGTACACTTCACAAGAACATGGAAAGATGAACTCAAATAATCATGAAATTGAAAGTATATTGCTTGTACAGTACAATGACTTACTGATACATATGTGTGCCTTGTAATCACACCTTGATATGGCATAAAGCTCAGCTCTTGGAGGTCTTCACATAGGTCTCTCTAACCATGACTAAAACTGCCATCTATTCATAGTTGAGTTTGGGAGGCTAACTTCCCTCAATCACTCTCCAATCAATCAATGATTGATTTGATTCTCTACCTACCACAAATCACGAATTCGTGTTTTCTCTTTCCATTCTTGATCAAGTGGACTCAACCACTTAAGATTCTCTTACTTTTACATTAAGTAAACTCTTCAAAAGTTACAAGAGGTAGTTCACAAGTGAACTTTACATAGTCTTCATTTTAAGGCTTTTTCTATGACTTTAAAGGGCCTCAAGCCAATACTTAGGCTTGTCATAGACTTGCTCCAACAGCAAACCTATTGACATGCCACTTGATCCTAATTTCATCTTATGGATGATGGTAAATACTTCCATGATGCAAATCTATATACGAATATGGTTGGGAGTTTGATTTATGTAATAGAGAGGAGACAAAAATTGAGTTTGGAGTTGGCATGGTGAGTCAGTTTATGCATAAGCCATGTAAAGTTCACTTAGTTATAGTGAGATATATATTGGGAATATAAAAGAAACATGCAACTTCAACTTGTTTTATGAGAGAAAATATTAGCCATGTATATTTGCTAAAGATATGTAGATTGGGTAAGAAGTATCATGGATGAAAGGTCAACAAGTGAATTTTCAGTTTCACTTGGAGGTGCAATCATTTCATGGAGTAGCAAGAAGCAACCAATTCTAGATTTCTCAAGTAGTGAATCTAAATTTAGAGGCATAACTCAAGTCGTTTGTGAAAAAACATGGTTAACTACCTACCTCAAGGCATGAGAGTCTACATCAATAGAAACATGATCATTTATTGTGAAACTTTGAGTAGCATTATGCTATCAAATAATCTAGTGTATCATGGGAGATCAAAGCACATCAAAGCTCACTATCACGTTGTCCTGAAAAGATCATTGAATTAGAAATGGAGTTGATTCACATCAAGATTGGAGAATGAGTGCTAGATATCTTCATCAAAGCTCTTCCCAAAGAGAAATGCATCTAATTGAGAGATGCTTTAGGAGTTAGAAAGGTTTAGTTTGTATGTAGATTTTATTTCATGTCTATTTCATCTTGTATGGACATGTGTATTTACTCATTTTGTATTCAAGCTCATTCTGAGCATGAGGGAGAAATTTGATGATGTGTCATTGATGTTTATAAAACAAAAAAATGAGTATAATGGGCATCTCTCTTTCCTAAGTTGAGGAGGCTTATCCACTATCTATCTATCATCTTTATCTTGCTTATGTGTATCCCTCGCCATTGCAGAATATGTAGTTATCTATGCTGCATAATCCCAAAAAGAGTAGTTCCCAATACTTCCTAGCAAGCAAAGAGTGGAACCGCTCATATCATTCTCATGCATAAGCTCATTTTATCATTTTGCACCTATGCCTTCATCATGTGGTAGGTGTCCCTCTACATTGCTACCTTGTTAGTAGGCTTTTCTACCTTCACATCCATTACTGCATGATTCTCTAGATATGCCAAGAAAAAAGAGGTAGATCAAGTTCAAGAGATAGAGATAGATCATAGGAGCCTAGAAACAATTACCATTGTGGCAAATATGGCCATTTTGAGAAGGATTTCTATCATAAAAGAATAGTCAAATAGCATGTCTAACTCTAGAAATGATAGGAATTGGTACATAGAATCTGGTCTCACAAATGAGATGACAAGGGAAGACTAAAGCATATGTGGATCCCGGTGATAATACTTTACACTTGATTAACAACATTGGCGATGTACCACTAGTACAAGATAATGGTGTTCGAAATACAATGAGTGATGTTCATCATGTTCCTAATATTACAAAGAACCTAGTCTTACTTGGTCAACTTGCAGATGAAGACATGGAGGTGATCTTTAATAAGCGTGGTTGTTTCATACATGAGTTAAAGTATAGCAAAAGAGAAACATTGCTTGCTCATGGATAGAAAATGAGTAGATTATTCATGTTTGATATGGGATCACCTCTTTATGAGAATATGCATGCCAAGAACAATGTGCACTCTGATATAGATGAATTGTGGCAAAGAGAATGGGCCATATAAATTTGCAAAAATTGAAGTCTTAGGAGAAGAAAACCTTACTGTGTTGTCTATCAAGATCCTATCATTTAAAATCTGTGAGAATATATGAAGCATAAGCATTTGGAAAACATTAGCGTATGAAATTTCCAAGAAGAGAAATGCATAGAAAGAGGCATTTTGAGTTGATTCATAGTGATGTGGTTGGCCCTTCTAGAAAAAAAGAAATTGGTAGCTCACTTATTTTTTTATATTCATTGATCACTATACCTGATACACTTGGACATATTTTTTTGAAGAATAAAAGTGATTTTTTCAAATGCTCTATAAAATTCAAGAACATGGTTAAGAAGCAATTGGGCATGTTCATTAAATGTTTATGATCAAATTGAGGGTAAGAATATATTTCAAAGGAATTTGAACAATATCTTATTGATTATTGAATCAAAAGGCAATTGACTTGTAGATAAACCACATCAAAATGGTGTTACAAAATGCAAGGATCATGTGATTGAAAAAGTTGTTAGAGCCATGTTGAATGAAAAGAGCATTGTAGATACATTCTGGGCGGAATCCTACCATACGGTTATCTATGTCATAAATAGAGCTCCAACAAGATTGTTTCATGATTTGACCACTTATGAAAGGCTAAGGAAGCATAAACCAAATGTGAGCTACGTACGAGTGTTTGGGTGTATATGTTATGCACATGTGCATAGTCAATTTAGATACAAGTTTGAGCCTAAATAAAAAAAAGTCCATATTTTTTGGATACTCAAAAGAGAATAAATGATATCGATGCAATAATATAGTGACAAGAGAATGTCATGAGAGGCCTTATATTTGATGAGAATGCCCCATTGAGTGCATCCAAACACATGGCTATGATAGAGAATGATATGAATGATGCTATGCATAATGTTCATGATGATGAGAAACAAGTCATAAACATTTCAATCATTAATAAACCCAAGATTATGGTTCATTTGAGTTTCCTATGCCTAAAACATCATGAAGTGAAAATGTGAAAGACTATGCAAGGAGAAAGGAGAAAGGAGAAAGGACAAAGGAGAAAGGAGAAAGGAAAAAAGAAGATGAGAAGTACATCTATGATTTGGATATTGATGATGAGATAGTTATGCCTCGGATGCTTAGAGAAAAGAGGGAAAAATATGTTTCTTCACATGCAAGAAGAGAATGAAAATCAAGATTAGATGAAGAAACTCCTATGAGATGATCTAAAAGAGTAAAGCATCATGTGGATATACTAATTCTATAAAATAATTCTATGAAGCTTCATTATGCATGAATGACAGAGAGAACCAAGCATCATGAACCAAAGATTTTTCATGATGCATCAAAAAATGAAGACTGGTTCAAAGCAATGAATGATGAGATGAACACATTGAAAAAGAATTATACATGGGAATTAGTCAAATGTGACATTAAATATCAGAGCTATTACATGCAAATGGGTGTATACATTGAAGTGAAAACGTGATGGTTTACTGAAGAGATATAAAGCATGTCTAGTTGCAAAGAGACATGCATAAGTATATGTATTGGATAATGATGAAACATTTAATCGACTGGTGAAAACAAAAAATATGAGAAGCATGATTGCATTAGCTGCTATAAATATATGGAATATTGTTTTAGATTGATGTTAGGAATTCATTTTTGAATGGAGAATTGCATGAGGAAGTTTATTTGCAACAACGAGAAGGTTATATGCATCCAGACTGTGTATGAAAGTTAAAGAAAGTGCTTTATGGATTTGAACAAGCACCAAGAGCATGATGTGAACAACTCACAAAGGAGCTATTTGATCTTGATTTTATGCAATCAAAGGCTGTATGGCGTCAAGGAAGAAAAATTATTCTATTAGTGATTTATGTCAAAAATCTAATCATTAATAGCAACGATGAAAAGAGGATTTGCAATTTGAAAAAGTAATTAAAATCTAAATTTTTTACGTTGAATTTGGGAGAGCTAAAATGATTTTTGGGATTTGAAGTAAATGGATGATACACCACAACTATATTTTGGAAATGCTTGAGAGATTTGGTATAAATGCTTGCAAACCTATTGATACACCACTTTATGCTAATGTTAAGCTTGTAGATGATGGGAAATACTTACATGATGCAAATTTATATAGGAATATGGTTGAAAGTTGGATTTATTAAGCCAAGACAAGAACAGATTTCAGCTTTGGAGTTGCCTTGGTGAGTCAATTTATCCATAAACCATGTGAATTGCAGTTGAATGCAGTGAGAGGTATTTGAGATATGAAAAGGGGACATGCAATTTTGGCTTGATTTATGAGAGAGAATTTCAGCCATGTATATATGCATACACAGATGTGTCACGAGGAAGGAGATAAGGAAGACATCTCACACACACACACAATCTAACAATCAAGGAGAAGCACACACACAGATTGAGGCAAGGAAGAATGATCTTCTTCTTCTTCTATTACATAAAAGGAATGTACAAGAATGACCCAAAAAAAAGAATACAAGTGCAATATATAAAGACCAGTACATAAGGAAAAACCTAATGTCTGCGAATGAGTAAGCTGGCAAGAAACAAATGTGCCATCACTCTCGGTACATAAATCTAATAAAGCTCAATGAAGTGTCCCTAACATGTACTGGTGTGACCACTATACATGTCAGAGAAATGAAAAATGATATGTATTATCCTGGATCATCACATGTTGATCTTGATATCCCAACACTCCCCCTCAAGCTCAACGCCATGTCCTCTAATCCAAGCATCTTCCAAAACTTCTTTAGCTTTTTTGCTTCAAGTTCTTTAATGAAAATATCAGCAACCTGCTCATCTGTTCTCACACAAACAAGATCAATATTACCTACTAATATTGTCTCTCTCATGAAGTGATAATGTATCTAGATATTCTTTTTTCTTGTATGAAAAATAGGGTTCCATGCTAAGTGTATGATGCTAAGATTATCATAGTAGATGGTGATAGGCTTTTGTGCTTCCACACCTAAATCTGCAAGTAGCATCTCCAGCCATGATGCCTCACATGCTGCCTTTGCAGCACCTCTATACCCGGCCTCTATACTCAACAAAGCAATAGTGAGTTGCTTCTTACTTCTCCCTGTAATAGCAGCACTCCCAAGAGAGAATAGAAACCCACTAGTAGATCTTCTATCTAGAATACTAACAGCCCAATCTGCATCAGTGTATCCATGAACCTTTAAATCTACACCAACTTCATAAAACAATGCATAATCCAAAGTAGCACTCACATGACATTTTTTGTTTCCATTTCGGTTTCCGTTTTCGGTTTCAGTTTCAGTTTTAATTTCAGTTCCTAGTTCTTGTTTCTGATCCAGTTCCAGAACCAGAACCTACGTTTACACCTACGTTTACTCCTTCGGCTTACTCTGAGGCATCGACTAAGGCATAGAACTTAGGCATAACTTAAAGCATAACTAAGGCATAACTAAGGCATTACTTTGGCACCCAACGCTCCCTTGGCGACCATTGGCTATGTGCGAACCAATTTTAATTTATGAGTGGCAATAAGGAGTTTTACATTCACCAAGGTGGGAGGATTTGTAGCCACAACCTCACCCACACAAGAAAAGTGTTTTACCACTACACTATCTCTTTGTGTTGTCACTCTACTTCTCTTTTCTTATATTTAACACAAGTTTCATCTCTTTCTTACTTTTTCAATTCCCAAGAACAACCCTTCCTTTTACATTTTAACTCAAACAATCTCAAAAATTGTTTTTACATATTTAGCAAGAGGGTTTTGTCTCTACATCCTCATGGACCCTATGAACAACATGGAGGATTTTGGGGAATCACCTCTACCTGAGGTAAGACTCGAGCAATAACTAGAGCTTCTATGGCACGAACTACAAGGCACTCAGAATGAGATCTTCCAACACGACAAAATACTCAAAAAGATGCAAACTAATGAAGACAACCTTACGAGGGTGGTCAAAGCTATTGTCTCTGCCCAAGCCGATGGCACACATTCCAAGATTGCTGTTAAGAATTACCAGTTTTTATGGTTTGATGGCCATAAGGATGGCCCTTTTGTACTTTCATGGTTGTCACAGTTTCATGATGTTTATACTTATGAAACATATGCTAAAAGTGAAAAAGACAAATTTTCCACTAACTATTTAGTTGAAAAAGCTCAGCTTTGGAGGAATGATCTTTGTCATAGTGCAGATTGTCCAAGCACATGGAAGGCTTTTCAAGAAACGTTTAAGGATTCTTTTCTACCCTTATAGTTCAACCTAGATGTTTGACAATTGTGGGCTAAATTCACATGGATGGAAGGTGATACATTTACAACCTATATGGAATGGTTCTATCAATACCTAGTATCTCTTCGCTTGCTTGAAGATGTTTCAGACAATACTATGAAGAAGAAGTATAATGATGGTTTAGAGAAGGAGATTCAAGCAAAACTTCGATCATGCTGACCTAGATCACTTCATGAAGCTATTGCCTTTACTCATGATGCTGAGAATGAGTACCAATCGATTATCAAGAGGATCAGTTTGCAACAACCACATCAACAACAAAGGTCTTTTTGCTAGTCTAATTTTCTTTGATTATATGTTATGCATTTACACATAGAATTTACTATGTAGGATCATACTTTAGATAACATTTTGAAAATAAATTAGAATATTGACTTATTTAAACGCTTTGTCAGCACCTCATAGATAATTTTAATAATTTAATGCCTCCATGAACATTTCCATGCATGTGTTTTACATGGAACATGCTTATTTTTTGTTCAGTGATGGAACATGTGACTAGCCATCCATGTTTATTTTTCTTTTATCAACTGAGGTCAGTTGCTTTTTCAACTGAGGGGCATGTTATACATTATGGAATATGTTGAACAATAGATTGTTGGAGTGTTAATTTATTAATGTATTAGCAATGCATTATTGAAGTGTTAATTTATTAATGCATTAATGTGTTTTGGTGTTTTTGATATAGCAGTTGAAGGTTCGTGAGGATGTGAAAGCATGAAAGGGCGGAGATCAATAATCTGACTTTAGGGCGGATATCAATAAATCCGATTTATAATTTAGTTTGTAGATAAATCTGCGTAGAAGGTTCTACTATTAGAAATAGTTAGAAAAATAGTGGTTAGAATAAGGGTCATTGTAGACTGCAATTTCTGATATTAAAAGCAAAGGCTTTCTACAAAATTCACCAACTTTTACTTTCACGCATGCTTTTCGAAGCCGCTCTCATGTAACCACTCTTTTCGACATAATAAAAATTCCTATAAATACATGCACTCTGTGGACTGTCGAAATAGAGTGCATGGGGGGAGATTGCACCCAATACTGCATTCAATCTCGTCTCTTGGCATCTCTATTTTTGTGTGTGTTTTTTGCATTCCTAACCTCTGTGCACATGTGAACAAGATCCTAATACCACCCACAATTTTCCTGTACATAGTAGCATTTTTCAATGCTTCACCTAATGTAGTATCCAACTTCAAAATCTGATCTAATGGCATAGAAATTGGCTTGCAATCAGCCATACCATACTTTTGCAGCATATTCAAGGCATATTGCCTTTGTGACATCCATATACCTGTTTTTGTATGTATAAACTCAATGCCAAAGAAATAGCACAGCAACACCAAGATCTTTCATGTCCAATTTCTGCATAAGTTGCTTTACCACTTTAATGCTTTCTTCATTATCACCACCTACAATCAAGTCATCAACATAAATAGCCACAATTGTGATGCCATCATCACCCTTGATCTGCATTACACATAGAAAACCCAATGGTGGATAAGTAATCAACAATCCTTGCATGCCATGCATGAGGAGCTTGCTTCAGCCCATACAAAGCCTTTTGTAACCTACAAACATATTCTAAATGCTTTGAATCTTCAGATCCTTGTGACTGGTCCATGTATACTTCTTCCTGTAACTCACCTTGTAGGAAGTATTCTTCACATCCATCTAATGCAAAGTCCATCCTTTTGTTGTAGCTAATGCAACAAGTGTTATGATAGTAGACATTTTAGGTACATGGTTGAATGTTTCTTCATAATCAATTTCGTATGTTTGTGCATATCCTTTTGCTACCAATCTTTCTTTGTACCTGCTTATGCTACCATGAGCATTGTGCTTTACCTTGTAAACCCACTTATAGCCTATGGGTTTCTTTCCTTGTGGCAATGGAACTAGCTTCCATGTTTCATCTCCTCATTCATAGCATTTTTCCAATTTCCATTTCCAATTGCATCTTCAAAACAAGAAGGTTTAGCATCTTGTATAATCTTGGTCATGTAGGCACAGTGATGAGCCATCTAACTATCATACGTCAATCATTGAACTCAATTCCGCATCATCCCAAATCTTCTTAGTCCTGGGTCACTTCTCCTTCTATCATCTACATGTGCCTTTCTTACTCTTGGAGTCTTCATAGAGGGCAATCCAAGTTCCTCGTCAAGACTCTTTTCTGAACCGCTTGAATGGACTTAAATTTCCACACAATCTTCCACTCCATGGATTTGAGTTGGAGCTATTTCTCGGTGATTCATCTGGTTCACTCAGAACTTGAGATTCTACAATTGATTTTTCAGCATTTTCTTTGTCATTTGATTCAAGATTAATCCCATCATTGGCATCTGCATAGAAGCTTGACATTTCATCAAATACCACATCTCTGCTCACTTTCACCTATTGTGTGAGTGGGTTATAACATTTATATCCCTTTTGCTCAAGAGAGTATCCAATGAAGACACATTTCTCTACTTTCGGATTGAGCTTGGCTTTCGAATCTCTGCTCACTTTCACCTATTGTGTGAGTGGGTTATAACATTTATATCCCTTTTGCTCAAGAGAGTATCCAATGAAGACACATTTCTCTACTTTCGGATCTGCATAGAAGCTTGACATTTCATCAAATACCACATCTCTGCTCACTTTCACCTATTGTGTGAGTGGGTTATAACATTTATATCCCTTTTGCTCAAGAGAGTATCCAATGAAGACACATTTCTCTACTTTCACCTATTGTGTGAGTGGGTTATAACATTTATATCCCTTTTGCTCAAGAGAGTATCCAATGAAGACACATTTCTCTACTTTCTCTAGAACATGTACATATGTAATACAACCAAAAACTTTCATATGTGATAAGTTTGGCTTTTTACTTGTGAACTTCTCTTGAGTTGTAACTTGATGTAGAGCAATAGTTGCAGTTTTGTTCATGATGTATATAGCCGTATGCACAACTTCTGCCCAATAACAATGAGGCATATTCTTCTAATCCATCAAGGCTCTTGTTATTTCTAAAATATGTCTATTTTTGCGTTCAATAATGCCATTCTATTGTGGTGTGTACCTGCATGAAAACTGATGCCGAATTCCATGATTTTTTAGAAAATTGTTGAAGTCATTTGACATGTATTCACCTCCTCCATCAAATCTTAATATTTGAATATACTTGTATGTCTGTTTTTCCCCCATAGCTTTAAAATTGTGGAAGTGAGTGAACACCTCGCTCTTTCTTTCATGGAATATACCCACTCTTTTCGTGTATGGTCATCAATGAAGGTAACATAAAACCTGCAACCACCCATAGATGTGGTCTTTGCACGACCCCAAACATCTCTATGTAATCTTTCTAGCACATTCTCACTAACATGCTTGTCATGTGGAAATGATGATCTTGACGGTTTACCAAATTGACATGTTGCAAATACCTTTTGCATCTCTGCAACCTTGAAAATTGGGAGTCCATGGACAATCTCCTTTGACTGCATCAATTTTAGCCTCTACAAGTTTGCATGTCCAATCCGTTTGTGCCAGATCTCTATATCCCCAATAACATCTGCACCTTTTGCAAACATGGATGCAATCATTTTAGGAATTTTCACATTTAAGGTGAACATTCTACCCACTTTGTTTCCTTTGGCAATCAATCTTCCATCATGTTTGTACTCCTCTACATATAAAACATCGATATTGAACCTGACTTGTAATCCCTGGTCAACCATTTGTCCAACAACATGACAATTTGATTTCAAAAAAACATAGTTTTCGTGTATCAACAGTACATGGAATCACTTGAAATTCTACATCTGGAATATATGAGTGATGCCGAACACGAGGCAAGTTACAATTCTGCAAACGGACTTGGTCTTTCTATGAGCCCCCCTTGCAGGCTCAAAACGGAGAACGAGATGGCTCCAAAGCTTCGATCTGACAAAAACAGGTGACCCTAAAGCGCTAACTCTCAAAAATATTTTGAGATCTTCTACCTTCATACCATTTTCATAGCAATCAAAGGTCATTTGTGAATTGTGCTTTCTCCATGCCTTCTCGCGTGCTCTTCACCATTGGCCTTGTCCACGAGCTCTTTCCAGTCACATTGGCTTTGATACCATGTCACGAGGAAGGAGATAAGGAAGATAGATCACACACACAAAACCTCACAATGAAGGAGAAGCACACATACAGATTGAGGCAAGGAAGAATGATCTTCTTCTTCTTCTATTACATAAAAGGAATGTACAAGAATGACCTAAAAACAAGAATACAACAAGTGAAATATATAAAGATTAGTACATAAGGAAAAACCTAATGTCCACGATGAGTGAGATGGAAAGAAACAAATGTGCCATCACTCTTGATAGATAAATCTAATAAATATCAATGAAGTGTCCCTGACATATACCGGTGTGACCACTATACATGTCATAGAAATGAAAAATGATATGTGTTATCCTGGATCATCACATGATGAGCTTGATATATCAATAAGATGCACGTGCACAATTCACTCATTATTTCTTCATCCACCATAGATGCACCATTAAGGTGTAGGCTACTTATGTCCTAAAAGTATGCTATGTATGTTAAAAAAAAAAGGTAACTCTAAAACTAGTAGTTACGATTATAAAACCAGAATAGTATAAAGAACTAGAAGATAACTATCTTTTTAGAACAATCGTAATGATAAGTATCATTTACTCTTGGAATTTTTCCAAGAAGGTCAAGATAAGCCTTAAACGATATGCACTCCAAGAAGTTTTTAAGCATCTAGTAGTCCTAGATTCATTCCAAAGAGGATAAAGGACAAGTATCTCCTTAGTGGTACACTCATTCCGAACGAATTAAGAGTAATTTCTAAAGCATAGCTTGAAAGGAGCAAGAAATCATCCAATTTAGTTTTGAGCCCACTAAAGGGTTGAGATACTTTAAGAGAAAGTAAACTCCTTGTAGATAGGAGTGAAGAAAGCAAGTTAGGTTACTCAAGTAGTTCCTAAGTAATGCATGAACCATGTGCTCTGGTACTTATGTCATATGATTGATATAGCCAAACGTGTATCAATCTTGAAGACATTTCCTTACATTTCGAATTTAGAAAGCATTAGTGGATGTATCGGTTGGGGATGTGAAAAGCATTACTCGATGCTTAGACTTGAGTTGAGGTGGAGATCTCAAGGAAATCCCTTAGGTAAGCCAATGGGCTCTATAGATATAGAAAGGAGATCTCATGACAAAGACCGAGTGTTTATCACTTTTCCTTGATCAACAGGAACTGATAAGACTTGGACGAAGGGTATCCAAGAAATACTAATTGGAACTACTATTACCCTTCCTAGAGTTGTAAGGGTCCGATTGTATTCTTACTGATTATCTCATGGGAGGATCTGATACAAGATGGTTGGAATTTTGGAAATTTTTCTTTGCAAGATGAGGTACAAGGGACCAAGATCTTCCTAAGGATTTGAGAGTTTAAGCTTAGTCCCTCAAAACCAAGAATCTTAATTTTGATGGTACAAAAGTAGTTTTATATGCTTTGTTGCATAGTGAAGGAAAATTTTTAAAAATTCGGAGCAAGGAGTTGCGTTTCACATAGGCTCAAGCTAGTAGAAATTGATATAATGGTTAGTTTTAGTATGGGGCTTGGAATTTAAGGAAAGTTGAGTTAACAAAAAACCAAGGATCTTAATTTTAAAGGTTCAAAAGTAGTTTTTTATGCATTTTTGCATAGTATGAAGGAAAATTCTCAAAACCTTGGAGCGAGATGTTGAGTTTCCCATTGTAGTTTTTATGCTTTGTTGCATAGTATGAAGGAAAATGCTCAAAATGAAGGAGCTTCATTTTCAAAGTACAAAATTAGCTTTTTATGCTTTGTTGCATAGTATAAAGGAAACTTTTCAAAAAGTTGGAGCAAGATGTTCAATTTCACATAGGCTCAAGTTATTAGGAATTGACACAATGGTCAATTTTAGTACATGGTTTGGAGCTTAAGGAAAGTTGAGTTAAAGCAAAGATCATTGCATGCTGGTGTGGATGTGGGCATGGTAGTTTATTTAATATTAAGCTACATATAACATCAAAGTGGGTAAGGTGTTATGGATGTTGTATTTAAGTGATGGATGCCTAAGATCAAGCTCAATTTCAAAGATTAAGTTCAAGATTTTGAGTTGTCTTAGTTGGAAAATTATGAAATTCATTTGGAACTTTCTTCCGAACAATTGGATTTCGGCTTACAGTAATAATGAGATAATTCTTTCATACATACTTTGAAGATCTTAAAGCATAGATTGGACTCGTTCTCAACTCACAAGAATAGCTGATAATATTGCAAAAATAGTGGGGAAAATTTCAACAAGGAAAATTGCCATTTATGGCCATATAAGATAGAGAAAATCCTAATGGATAAAGAACTCTGGGGACAAATAAATGGAGAAGATGATTTTGGAATTGCTAGATAAACATAATGTAGATTAACAAACAATACAAGACATGGATAGAGAAGTATATAAAAGTTCTCCATTGGATATATATATATATATATATGTGTGTGTGTGTGTGTGTGTGTGTGTGTCTTAGATCCCTATCCCACACATCATGAATATAGTACACTAAAGGAAGCTTGGGATATTATTCATTAAAATCTATGGTACACCAACACACGCTAGGAGAATTCATTTGAAGTAGAATTTGCATAGTCTATGATGCAAGAATAGATGTTTCACTAATTATGTGGTATATATTAGAAAGCTTATGATCACCTAGCTTCCATAAATTGTAAGGTAGAATATGATGATATGGTATCGGTTATGATGAATGGTCTAGGATCTCAATATAAAAGCTTAGATACTTCCATTTTGGTAAGAGACGCTATACCTGATTTTGATGACCTAGTCACACATTGTGTGATAGGTAATTGAAGCTTGGCTTCAATGTAACCCAAATTGGAAGATCAAGAGATCATGCATTTTTTAAATATAGAGGAAGAGGTTCTAGCCATGGTTGATCAAGCTCTAGAAATTTAAATACTTTGGATATGCCCAGAGGAAGAACTAGATCGAGTTCAAGAGGTAATGATAGATCACAAGCACCTAGAAAATATTACCATTGTGGCACATATGGCCATTTTGAGAAGGATAGCTATCATAAGAAAATAGTCAAAGAGGAAGAAATAGAGTTTGTTATGCATCACATGGAAACTTCTTTGCAAAAAGTTCATATAGATATTATAATTCAGACAATATGTTTGCAATGGAGTGTTTGCTAAATAGCATGTCTAAACCTGGAAATATGAATTGGTACATAGACTCTGGTTGCATGAATCATATAATCATAGAAGATTGATTTGAGTCTAGAGAGCCTTTGAAGACTAAAGAATATGTGAAAATGCATGATAATACTTTACACCTGATTAACAACATTGAAATGGTATCGGTAGTACACAATAATGGTATCCAAAATATATTGTGTGATTTTTTACATGTGCCCAATATTTGAAAGAACTTGGTCTCATTTGATCAGCACCTACCTAAGTTCAAGTATGGCAATCGAGGAAAATTTCTTGGCCATGGAAAAAAAATGGGTATGCTATTCACATTTGATATGGGGACACCTCTTAATGAGAATATGTTTGCCAAGAATAATATGCACTCTAATATAACTGAATTAGGGCACAAATAAATGGGCCATATAGATTTGAGAAATTGGATTTTATGGAGAAGCGAACATTAGTATGTGTTCTACCAAGATTTGATAATTTAAATTTTGAGAGAACATACAAAGCATGTGCATTTTGAAAACATTAGCTTATGAATTTTTCACAAGGTAAATGCATAGAAAGAGACATCTAGAGTTTATTCATAATGATGTGATTGGTTTTGCTGGAACAAAATCAATTGGCAGCTCACTTTATTTTTTTATATTCATTGCTGATTATAGCCGATACACTTGGATATATTTTTTGAAGCATAAAACTGAAGTTTTGGAATGCTTTGTAAACTTCAAGAACATGGTTGAGAAGAAACTTGATATTTACATTACATTTTTATGATGAGTTTAGGGGGAGAATGTATTTCAAAGGAATTCAAAGACAATTTTCTTGTAGATATAGAGCATAACAAAATGGTATTGTATAGCACAAGAATCATGTGATTGAAGTGGTTGTACATGTCATCAGTAGAGCTCCAATAAGAAGGATTCATCATTTGACTAGTTATAGGATCCTATGGAAGCATAAACCATATGTCAGCTATCTACAAGTTTTTGGGTGTATTTTTTTATGCACACATGGCTAGTCAAATCAAACATGTACAAGTTTAAGCCTAAATAAAAAAAGTGCATTTTTGGATACTCACAAGAGAAGAAAGGATATAGACGCTATAATCTAGTGACAAATGAATGTATCATAAGATAATTAGTTATCTTTGATGAGAATGCCTCATGGTATGCATCCGAACACATGGCTATGATACATAATGATATGAATGATGCTATGCACAATGTCCATGATGCGCTAGAGAAAAAATCCAAGATTATAGATCATATGAGTTTCCTATCCTTGAAACATAATGAAGATCAAATGCAAAAGACTATGCAAGGAGAAAAAAGAAATGGAAAGTGAATATGAGAGAGTACATATCTCATTGGGATATTGCTAATGAGATAGTTACACATGGGATGCAGAAAAATAAGAAGGAAAAATATGTTCCTACACATGCAAGAAGAGATGCATATTCAAGATTAGATGAAGAAACTCCTATGATACGATCTACGAGAGTAAAGAATCATGTGTGCATAGACTGAATCTATACAATAAGTCTATGTAGCTTGATTATGCATACATGATAGAGAAAATCAAGCATGATAAGCCAAAGAACTTTCATGATGCATCAAAAAATTAAGATTGGTGCAAAGAAATAGATGATTAGATGAACGCATTGAAAAATAATGATACACCAAAAGTAGTGAAATTGCCATCAAGTAAGAAAGCTATTCAATGCAAATGGGTGTATAAAGTGAAGTGCAAAAGTGATGATTTAGTAGAGAGATATAAAGCACATATTGTTGCAAAAGGATATGCACAAGTATATTGATTGGACTATGATGAAGCATTTAGTCTAGTGGTGGAAATGATAACAGTGAGAAGTGTGATTACATGGCCTGCTATGAATAATTGGAAATTCTTTCAAACGGATGTTTAGATTACATTCTTGAATGGAAAATTACATGAGGAAGTTTATATGTAGCAACGAGAAGGTTATGTGAATCCAAAGCATCTTGACTATGTATGCAAGTTAAAGAAAGTGCATTATGGAGAAACAAGCACCAAAACAATGGTTTGAATGATTCACAAAACAGTTATTGGATCTTGAATTTATGAAATCCAAGGCCAATTATTCACTATTTGTATGAGATCAATGTTGGAGGAGATGGTGGACACCTTCTAGAGATGAGACGGTGCTGCAAATTCTTGCTTCACACTGGTGAAACTGAGTTGAGTAGTGCAAAGTAACTTTCTATTTTGGTCATTGCACCTGCTCAAAGAAATGAACAGCGCTCTTTCTCTGATAAAAACTGAACAAAATCCTTTTGGGCATATTTAATTAACTTTTATAGTTAAATTTTCAAGTTATTTCCCTTGAAATGATAAACTATGCATTGAGAATGATGCTTAACAAATCAGAGATGTATCCCGACATTTTAGGAGGTTGACAATATGTAGACAAGAGAGCACTATTTTTCACATTACTCGAGACTCGCTGAGGCAATAAGAATGAAATTTGTAGCATGAAAATAGATTGTCTAATAAATCTAATGAATCTGTAGCAAGTTAAATCATTGAAAATGATCAAGTGTACACTGAGAAACAGAGCAAAGAAGTTCACTATTCTGTGTGGTACATGATAGATAAATAGAGATGACACATGATCAAAGTGTATGTATTAATGCATATAAATTACAATGACATTGGCAATGAATGATTGCACAATGTGAGTGGAATGGTAGAGCTATAGTGTGAGATCAGTGTACCATGAAAAACCCCCTTCAAATTGGGCTCTCTTTGACGTGACTTGATGAGTCATTTTTATAGTTAATGTTGTCTTGTAAATGATTCTCTTAACCACTCGTGATTGAAAGGGCCTTTTACATATGCACTTTTACAAAAGGATAAAATCAAGCTTTTACAAGTGGGAATTTCCATGAGTATGCATGAGGATATCTGGAAACTTTTGTCTAGATGACCACGTATGTAGGCTTGTGAATATTGCACCAATAGCTTCCCCTCAAGACTAACATGCTTGGGCTTCAAATCTTCTTAATCAACTACAATCCATGTTGGTGCATTTTACCCAAGCCTACATGCTTGATATGCTTGATATGCTTGATATTATGATCATTTGTAAGTCATGTGTAGTCATGTGAACACCTCTTGTAAAAGAGTTCATTTTTATCTCTTGTAAGTTGAAAAAGAAAAAGGAAAAGGATGGCTTACCTCATCCATGATGTAAAAGCAAACTCGTGGCTCTGACTACCTAAAACCACAAATTCTTGAGCTGAGGGAATCTCCCCTAACTTTGGGGATCACTTTTTAGTGGAGCCATTCGAATTCGAATTCAAAACTCCCTCCAAGCATAGCTATAAAAAGAGCAAGAAGGAAGAGGCGATTAGCAAGCCTTGTACATGACCACTTCATGTCATTTTGTAGAGATTGAAAAGCTTACTCCATAGCTCTATCATTCTACTCCCATTGTGTAAGTATTCATTGCCAATGTGGTTGTAATCATATGTGAATATATACATTTGTCATTATCTACTTCTCTGTTTTGTTCTCTGCTATACTCACTCAGAGCAGTAACTTCAAAAGGTCATATCTCAAGTTCTACAAAACTTTTGTCAGTGTTTTAACATGCGTTGGATAGCTCTTACTAACTATTCTCTGAATATCCATTTTCATGGTCATTGAGTTTACAGTTTTGGCGATATCTGCATTTTACTGCTCACTAGTCTATCTCTGCAGAGCCCCGAGAATGGTGGGCATGTTCCAGAAATTGATGAATCTTGTTCTCAGTGCTCAGTCCATCATTTGAAGTGTTTTAACTTGGATTGGGAAGCTTTCTAGTCTATTTGCTAAGCCCAAAAGGAATTTAATCTAATTCCTACCAGGTTGAGAGCACTATTCAGTTTTTCTAGCACGTGTATGTCCAAAAATAGCAAGTTTTGGGAGCTAGTCATCTTGCAACTTGTATGTCTTCACTTAAACTTTTGGGATACATGTTCCAAAGTACTTGGCTGATATGGATTTAGGAAGCTCAAAGGTTCTACTAATCAACTCTGAAGTCTCAGTTGGTTGGTGTGAAGCTGGTTGTAGCAGCACCTACTCATCTTTGGATTGCATCCACCATCTCTCTTCATAGTGGTATCAGAGCATAGTTAAGCAACATGGGAGATGGATTTCCATCAACAATTGACAAATTGGATTGAAACAACTACCCGGCATGGTCTCTAAGGATGGAGGCTTACCTTCAATGGAGGAATCTATATGGATTCATATCCGGAGATGAAGCAATGCCAACCATGAGGAACAAAGGGCAACCATCACATGAAGAAGTGGAAGGACTTTCGAATTGGTGTTCGAAGGATGCACTTGCAAGGTCCTATATTCTAAATTCAATCTCTGATTTTCTTTTACTCATGTAAAGGGATGCAAGACATCAAGAGAGACCTGGAATGCACTTGCTTCTTTCTTCTCTTCCAACACTGGAGCAAGGAAGAACCAATTGTGGATGGAGTTCACAACAATGAAGAAAAGCCCGAAGCAAAATGTGATTGATTATGTCACAACGATGGAGGAGATTTCTGACCAACTTGGAAGCATTGGAGAGGTAATTGAAGAGGAGCAAATCATTAGACAAATCATAAATGGAATCAAAGCAGACGACAAGTGGGAGTCATTCACAACAGCCATGGATTTGTACATGGATATGCATGTACCCGACCTCAACACACTCATGGGCCAACTCTTCACTCATGAAGCAAAGATTAGCAAAGGTAGTGAGTCCTCAAGAGGTAATCAAAATTTTTCCTTATATTTTGATAAAGCTAAGGTCAAGGACAAGTCAAAGAATAGAAAGAATGAAGATGAAGGTAGCTCTTTCCAAGCAAACTTTGCAGGTAGAGGAAGAGATAGAGGAAGAGGCAGAAGTGGAAAGCAAGGCAGGGGGAGATTCCAATCATCTCAACCTTGCAACATATGTGGCTTATCTAACCATACTACTGAAGAATGTTTTAGGAACCCGAGGAACTCAAGAGGAAGAGGATTCAATAGAGGTGGCTATGGATCAAATAGAGGCAGATACAATGGAGGCTACAACAACAACAACTACTACAACAATAATTACAACAACAACAACTATCAAAGTGGCCGTAGAGGAAGAAGAGACTACAATAACTATGCAGAGGACCAAAGTCAAGAAGATTCATTATTGATTATGAATCTATCAGTGAAGAAGGGTAAGGATGATGATCACATATTTTACATTGATTCAGGATCCTCAAACCATGTAGCAAGAAATGTGTCTTTACTTTCTGATTTGGAAGATCCTCATAACAAGCATGAAGTGCAGACAGGAGATGACACAAAGCACTCAATGGACAAGATAGGTAATGCAAAGACATCAGATGGGAATATGAACCTCTTAAGCAAAGTCTTGTATGTCCCTACAATTACCAAAAAATTAATAAGTGTTGGATAGATTGTTGAAAAAGGATTGCAGGATAGATTCAACCGATTTGGAGCATATGTTGAAGACCCAAGGCAAGGCTTTAGAAGGATTGCCAAAGGATAAAAGATAGGAAGGCTTTTCACTTTTGAAGTGGAAGATACAAAGAACATAGCTTTGTTTAGCTATGGATCTCAAACTCTAACAGAGTTGGAGATATGGCACAAAAGGCTTGCTCACATTTGTGAGAGGACACTCAAACAAATTTGCAGGGACCAAAGTGTACTTGGTTTGCCTAATATCACAAGGCAACACATGATTTATAAGTGTGAAGCTTGTCAACTCGGCAAGGCTCATAGACAACCTTTCAATAAGAAAGGATATATGTACCAAAATCGTTTGGATCTAGTGCACACGGATGTGTGGGGTCCAAGTAAGGAGCCATCTATATCAGGCTCAAGATATTATGTGTCTTTCATAGATGATTGTAGCAGGTGGACCATTCTATTTTTCATGAAGCACAAGGATGAAGTGTTTAATTGCTTTAAGAAGTATATTGCTCTTGTTGAAAACCAAACAGGTAGGACTTTGAAACGACTCAGATCAGATGGTGGAGGAGAATATTCTCTTCTGAATTTGATGCCTTCTTGCATGAAAGAGGCATTAAAAGGGAAGTCACTACAAGGTATACACCCGAACTCAATGGTGTGGCAGAGAGGAGAAACAGAGCTATTGTCGAAGTTGCAAGGTCCATGCTCAATGAAAAGGGATTGCCAAACTCAACTACCTATGGGCAGAGGCTGTGTCTATAGCCACATATCTCATAAATAGACTTCCATCTAAGTCACTAGATGGAACCACCCCATATGAAGTTGTAATGGAACCTACCAGGTTGAGAGCACTGTTCAATTTTTCCAGCAGGTGTATGTCCAAAAATAGCAAGTTTTGGGAGCTAGTCATCTTGCAACTTGTCTGTCTTCACTTAAACTTTTGGGATACATGTTCCAAAGTACTTGGCTGATATTTTGGTGGATTTAGGAAGCTTAAAGGGTCTACTAATCAACTCTGAAGTCTTAGTTGGCTGGTGTGAAGCTGGTTGTAGCAGCACCTACTCATCTTTGGATTGCATCCACCATCTCTCTTCACAATCCAATCATCATCTTGAACCTTTTCAATTTAGTTCCATCCAAAGATTTAGTTAACATATTTGCACATTGTAGGTTTGTAGACACATAGCACAATTGTAAATCCTTGCTAAGTAGCTTCTCTCTCACATAGTGGTAATGCATTTCAATGTGCTTGGTCCTTGCATGATATACAGGATTAGTAGAAAAATTTAATCAGCTAGTATTATCTCCAAAGATCATTGGAGTGCATGTATGTAGCCCCAAGTCTGAGTAGAGTAGCTTTAACCACATTGCCTCTTGTGCTGCATTTGCTAGGCCCCTATATTCAGCTTCACTTGGTTGTTTTTTTGATGACCATGAAATTTACTTGGACCCTACAAAAGATAAGTAGCCAGAGATGCTCCTTCTATCATCTTCTGAGCCTGCCCAAAGTATAGCTTGATATCCAAGTCATATGTAACTAGATAAAATAGTCCTTCATTATGGTACCCATCAAATACTTTAAGATCCTTTTGGCAGCTTCCATCTGCGTTTTTCTTGGTGTCTACATGAATTGACTCAATGTACTTACTTCATAGCATATATCCACTCTTGTTAGGGTTGCATAATTGACACTCCCAACAAGACTTTGGTACTCGGTAATGTCTTCAAGTAGCTCTCTTTCATGAGCACTGAGTTTGTGATTAAATTCCATGGGTGTACCTTAAATTTTTGGATTTTCCATCTTGAATTTAACTAGCATGTCATGGATGTACTTTCTTTGAGTAATGAAAACACAAAAATATATATAAACAATCTGTAAACCAAGAAAATATATAAGCAATCCAAGATCATTGATCTTGAACTCCTCCTTCATCTAATTTTTTATCTTCTTGATGCCATTTGCATCATTTCTTGTAATGATAATTTCATCCACATAAACACATAGATAATGTCATCCATCTGCAATTTTAACATCTAATTGGTACAAGTTCCAATTCATTGAAGCAACAATACTTATTGAGACTTTAATAGTTTGCATCTTGGCCATAGGTGAGAAGGTCTGCTCATAATCCACTCCGTGGGTTTGAGCAAAGTGCTTTGCTACTAGCCTTGCTTTATACCTATTGATTGTGCCATTTGAATTCTTTTTCACTTTGTAGATCCACCTAGATCCTATCACCTTCATAGATGGTTCCTTGAGAGCCAAATCCCAAGTGCTATTCTCTTGAAGCGCTTCAAATTCCTCCTACATAGCTTCTCTCCATTCTTCTTTCTTGTTGGCTTCTTTGAATGAAGAAGGTTCCTATGACATAGAATCTTTAGCCATATATATAGAATATTTGGTAACTAATGATGTATCATAGCCATATCTTATAGGTTTCTTGCTTTCCCTTTGAGATCTTCTAAGTGCTTGATTGGATGACTCTAGAATGTCTTCCAATTTTTTTATCTTTACTTTGCCCTTGGACTTGCAAGATTTAAATTCTTCAAAATTGATTTGTTCTTTGTTGGGAAAGATGGATGGACACCTCAAGAAATGAGTTGGTACTGCTAATCTGTGCTTTGTAGCTGCCCTATTTTACTTCACAGTTGTGTTGTAGGCCCCTTTAGCTTTCCAATGACACTAAATAAGTGCCTATGTGCTTTGGAGATGATGCTTCTAACAATAGGATCAAAACAAATACATTTGCAACTAGCTAGTGACCAAAAAGTTGTTATTTTGGTCTTGACACCTGCTAGAAGTTTTGCTCAGTGCTCAGAGTACATTAGCAATTATAAAAATTCCTTCTGAGGGTATCTAATTAGCTTAGAGAGCTAATGATTCCAACTAGGATCACTTAAAATGATAGACCACACACTGATCAATGTCTTTAGCAAGTAGAAGCTTACCCCCAACTTTTTAGGAACTCTATAGAGAATGACCAATGATCACTTCGAGACACTTTTCTCCCAATTGGCTGAATGAAACTTCTTCACAATTTGAGAGCTTGTACATTGATGTAGTTCCAATCAGCTATAAAACATTGAAAATGATGGAGGGATCACTGAGATATGAGCAAGACATGTACATTGTTCTGAGTGACAATGACAGAGAGACCAAAAGAGATTATCAATGATATAATGTATTATACTACAAGAATGTTATATATGATCATTGTCATGAATATGATGCCCAATGAAGGTGATAGGAGTAGGCTATAGTGTAAGCCTCTCAACTACATCAAAAAATCAACAATATGCTCAATAATGAGGGCTCTCTTGGCCGCAAGACTTCAAGCTACTTCTATAGTGATTCTTTTCCAATTGGAATTTGAAATTCAAATAGAACTTCACCTAAAAGTTCTTCCTCTAAATGAGGAGATATCCACTCATGACAAAAACTTGTACCATAAAGCTCTCCTAACTCCACGAGTTTAGTGGCTTTACAAAGGTTAATGGTCAAAACCATAAGCACTGGTTCATGTGGCTCTTCAAACAATTGCACATAGCTTCTTCAATGCCTAGCCAAGTGTGAAGGCTTGGCATTTGCTCCAACAGCTCCCCCTCAATCCAAACATCTTGGCTTGGATTTCTTCATGTTTCTTCTTGAGTGTCCTGCAATCCAATCATAGCTTTAAACTTGCAAAGTTTAGTACTTTGGTCAATAAATCTGCACATTGCATATTAGTTGATACAGATGCAAATTGAATCTCCTTGCTCAATAGTTTCTCCCTCACATAATGATAATGAACCTCTATATGCTTGCTTATTGCATGATAGATAGGATTTGCTGCAAGATGTAAAGAACTAGTATTGTCACCAAAAATCATTGGTGAATTAGAATGTAGCCCCAAATCTGAATATAGCAATCTCATCCATATGGATTTTTGTGTAGCATTGACTAATCCTCTATATTCTACCTCTGTTGAAGATAAAGCAGTAGTAGGTTGCTTCTTGGAAGACCATGAAATGGGCTTATCACCTACAAAAGAGAGATAACCTGAGGTGCTCCTCCTGTCATCCTAACAACCTACCTAATTATCTGAGTATAGTTTGATATCCAAATCTGAAGTATATGGAAAGTATAAACCTTGATTTTGAGTACCCTTAAGATACTTCAAAATCCTCTTGGTAGCTTCCAAGTGATGTGCTCTAGGTTTGTGCATGAATTGAGTTAAAACACTTACTCCATAAGCAATATCAATCCTAGTCAATGTAGCATAGTTTAGGCTTCCTACTATGCCTTGATATCCTACAATGTCTTCAAGTAAATCACCTTTATGAGCACTTGAATTTTTGTTTACCTCCATAGGAATGCTAGCTATCTTGGCATGCTCCAAGTGGAACGTCTTCAACATGTCGTGTACATACTTCTTTTGAGTGATGTAAATTCCAGAATGTGTATAGACTAATTCAAGTCCAAGAAAACATTTTAGTGATCCTAGATCACTGATTTTGATCTCCTGCATCATTAGGTGCTTGATCTGTTTGATGCCATTAGCACCACTACCTTTAAGTATGATATCATCCACATACAAACATAGGTATAGCACCTCTGAATTACTTCTCTCGACAAATAGGAAAGTATCTAATTTGCTTATGATGAATCCTTGATCTTGAAGGTATGTAGTCAACCTATGATTCCATGCCCTAGGTGCTTGCTTCAATCCATAAAGAGCTTTTTTTAGTTCGCTCTTGCAGAGCAAAGAGAGCACAAGGCAGAGAAAAAGAAGGGCCCCAAAATTTTTCCGATTTGGACACCCAATTTTTGTATCATAATCATTTTGTAATATAATTTCCATTGTAAATGCACTAGAGGAGTCCTCTAGGTGCATCCCCACAAAAGATTAGTAGTTTACCCATGTAAACTAGTAGGAAATTAGCCTTTTAGTGAATAAAGTGCCGGTCTCTTGTGTGAAAGGACCATTTTTAGGGCACATGTATATAAGTCAATTTGTGACTCTTTGTGAGGACTTTTTGCCATTGTGAGAATCAAGAGCACAGAATTTTGAATTTGTGTCTTCTCCTCTCTGTATCATCTTCTTTGTGAGCTTGTATGCTTGTGTGTTGCTTGAAAAGAGTGTTAGGAAGTGTTGTGTATGTTACACTTATGTGTTCCTTGAGTAGCTTTGATGTGAACCTTTTTCCTATACATGGGCACTTTTTACTCTAGTGTTGGCTAGAGGTTTTTTCCCCATGTTACCACATACTTGATACTCTCATATGTGGTGGTACTTTGTACTTAGGGATATTATTCAGCTCTTACTTTAGTTTAGTTCATCGATCAATAGAGAGAGCTATTCCAGCCATCGTCTTCTCCGTGTGTCTTGCTGCGTTTGTGCTCCTTGTGTGTGCTTCTTGTGTGTCTCTCAC
Source organism: Ceratopteris richardii (assembly GCA_020310875.1). NCBI lineage: Eukaryota > Viridiplantae > Streptophyta > Polypodiopsida > Polypodiales > Pteridaceae > Ceratopteris > Ceratopteris richardii. The sequence continues at coordinate 115,447,168 of CM035436.1, forward strand.
ACTTCTACACACACCGAACAGTGGTATCAGAGCAGGTTCAACTTCTTCTCAAGTTTCGGTTTTTCGCGTCGCGGCGCGTGTGCACTTTAACAGTGCAAATCGACTTTGGAGCATAGAAGTGTGAATTTCAGCAGTCCAAAAACATTTCCACCAGGTGCGTTGGGGTTTTACCCCCATTTCGAAGCCATTCGTGCAGTCAGAATTGCCATCAGAGTGATGTTTTGTGAGCTGAAATTTCAGCACTCATTTCAGCTTTCATGGAAGTGAAGATTTTATCACATTCTTGTTCTTTAGTGAAATGGCGGGTAGCAATGACTTGTTTGGCATGCTTCAAGCTGAAGATAAGCTTGATGGGACCAACTATCCGATGTGGTCTTACATGATGAAGCATGTTCTTGTTGCAAAACAACTTTGGAACATAGTGGCAGATGTAGATTGAAGACCGGCAGGTGCTTCTACTTCACAGTCTACTGTCACAGATGGAGCTTCTTCTTTGAGTACAGTGGTTTCTCCTTCTCCACCTACATAGGAGCAACTTAGATGGGATGGAAAAGATGCTCAAGCTCATGCTTTGATTGTGCTTTCAGTGAAGCGTCATATAGTTCCACACATTCGGTCACGTTCTACATCAAGACAGGCATGGGACACTCTTGCTTCTTTGTATGCCGTGTGTAATGAAGCACGTGTTGCATACTTGAGGAAGCAACTTGAAGATGTATGTATGACAATTGGCGAACATAGATGAGATCATTCCGGATGCATCACTCATTTCTACATTGTTGAAAGGATTACCGGAATCTTTTCAAAGCTTTGCTACTACACTTCGCTTGGTTGCAAAAGGAAATCCTAATATGTATTCATTTGATGAGGTTGTGTCTCTTCTTTTGCAAGAAGAGCAATCTAGAGTGAATAGGAGTGGTTTGATTGAGGGAAGGCAAGCACTTGCTATCTCACAAAAGGGGAAAAGCAAGTATGGTTCAGCTTTGGGTTCATCAAAACCAAAACCTCAAGCTTCCTCTTCCACTCATTCCTCTAATGATGGTAATTTGCAAAAGAAGAAGAGATGCAAATATTGCCGAAAGGCTGGTCATACTATTGATGAGTGTAGAAAGCTTGCAAAACGCAATGAAAAGAAGAAGGAATCCGGCATGTCTATTGCTGAAAATTCAGCAAATGCAAAGAATGATGAAGCTAACATGGCTCAAGATTTTTGGGCATGTGTTGTTACATGTCATTATGATGCTTCTTTACATTCTAAATGTATGGTTGTGAGTGAGTCTAATTCGGATTGGTTCTTTGATAGTGGTGCTTCAAAGCACATAACATCATGCAAAAGATTTTTTACCTCTTTGAAAGATGCACCTAAAGGAGGACATGTGGTGTGTGCAAACAATGCCTCTTATCCTATCATTGGAGTAGGAGAAATTGAGCTTACGGCTGCAAATGGAGGTGTGATTCTCTTGAAAAATGCATTGTATGTGCCCGGTATCAAGAACTTAATTTCAATTCTGTTGATTCCCAAAGCTGGACTTCATGTACACTTTGTTGATGATAAGTGTATGGTTCATGATTTCAGCAATGGCGATGTTATCGTGATGTCCGGTACATTATGTAATGGTTTGTATCGCATGGATACGTACAAGAGGGCTACCTCGAATGCCTTAGTTGCTCATACTTCTTCCATGGCTGAAATGGAGCTTTGGCATGCTCGTTTTGGTCAATTAAACTTCAATAGTTTGCTCTACTTGCAAAAGAAGGACATGGTTATTGGCTTGCCTACACTTGAGTCCATTGAAAAGCATGCATGTGAAGGTTGCATTCTTGGAAAAATGCATCGTGCTTCTTTTCCAAAAGATAGTCATACACACACTACAAGAAAATTGCAACTTGTTCATAGTGATGTATGTGGTCCCGTCAAGACTCCATCTTTTGAGAAGCATGTATATTTTGTTACCTTCATTGATGATGCTACTCGCCATACATGGGTGTATCCTATGAAAGCAAAGAATGAGGTATTTTCTTGCTTCAAAGCATTTTTAGCTATGGCTGAAAATTTTTCTTCACAAAAGCTTTTGACTCTATGCACAGATCGTGGTGGTGAGTACATGTCACATGAGTTTAATGCTTTTCTTCATGAAAGAGGTATTTCACACCAATGTACGGTGCCATATACACCTCAACAAAATGGTGTTGTCGAGCGTAAAAATAGAACTCTACTTGAAATGGCACGATGTATGGTTAAAGGGAAGCATCTTCCTCATAAGTTTTGGATGGAAGCGGTCATGTGTGCAAACTATGTGTTGAATCGCTGCTCTACACAAGCATTGAGAGTCATCACTCCTTATGAGGCTTGGAATGGTCATAAGCCTATGGCTAGTCATATGCGTGTGTTTGGTTGTTTGGCATATGCTCTTGTGCCGTCACAACAATGTCACAAACTTGATGACAAGGCAAAGAAATGTATATTTGTTGGTTATAGTGCTGAAAGTAAGGGATATCGGTTGTACCATCCACTGGCGAACACAATTATTGTGAGTCGAGATGTGGTATTTGCTGAAAATTTAGTTTTCCCTCTACTTGAATGCAAAAAACTGCCAACAATTAGCTCACAAGATGTGTTCGATACACTCATGCCTTTGTTCCAAAATGGTGCACTTGACTATGGCCATGTAGACCAGCCAACTGAGGTTCAAAGGGCTGAAAAATTCCAGCCAAATAGGGCTGAAAATGTAGAGAATTTCCAGCCAAACATGGCTGAACAAATTCAGCCAAAAATTGCCAAAACTGCTGGAAATTTCCAGCCACATATGGCTGAACATTTGCGTCAAAATATGGCTGAAACTGAGCATGAAATTCAGCCCTACGCATGATGTACATATTGAAGATGTATTACATAATGAACGCATGTCTATCAAGAGTGCGCAATCTATGCCAAAGTGGCTGAAACAAACTTTGCAGGATAGCAAATTGAGTGCACCTTTACTTGGTAGAACAAGATCAAGCTCTCACCATGCATCAAGTAATTTTGTGGATTATTCTCTTATTGCTACAGCATGTAATGAAGAGCCACTTTCTTTTGAAGATGCATGTGATGATCCACAATGGATGAGGGCTATGCTATCAGAAATGGATTCCATACATAGGAATGGTACTTGGGAGTTATGTGAATTGCCAAAACGAAAGAATGCCATTGGTACAAAGTGGGTTTACAAGATTAAGACAAAATCTGATGGTAGCATTGCTTGCTACAAAGCTAGATTGGTTGCCAAAGGATATGCACAAAAATATGGCATTGACTATGAGGAAACTTTTGCACCTACTTCACGCATGACCCCATTCGTACCGTGGTTGCATTGGCTGCCCATCGAGGTTGGAAAGTGCATCAATTGGACATAAAAACAACCTTCTTGAATGGAGATTTGCAAGAAGAGGTTTATGTGAAGCAACCTCCTGGATTTGCTATGAAAGGGAAAGAGCATATGGTTTGTCGCTTGCATAAAGCTTTGTATGATCTCAAGCAAGCTCCACGTGCATGGTATGACAAAATACATAAGCACTTGATTGCTCTTGGCTTCACATGTAGTCCGATTGAAAGCACACTCTATGTATGCAAAAATGGGGCTGATCTTATAGTGCTTGTTCTTTATGTCGATGACATACTCTTGACTGGGTCATGTGATGCAAAACTTGACATTCTTATGGCTGATTTGCAGCATACTTTTGATGTCACTTATCTTGGTCTTTTGAGCTACTATCTTGGCATCCAGTTTGTATCTGTTGAGGGGGGAATTGTTATGCATCAAGCAAAGTATGTTGAAAAACTACTTCAGCGTTTTGACTTTGAGGATTGCAAGCCAGTTTCCACACAAGTTGAGACAGGATTTAGATTCTCAGTTGAGGATTCTAGTGATGCATTTGACACTTCTCTTTATCAGCAGGCTGTGGGATGTCTTATATATGCATGCAACACAAGGCCGGATATACAGTATGCATTTTCCCAGTTGAGTCGATTCATGCATGGTCCTAGCACTAAGCATTGGCAAGCGGTGTCATAGTGATTTCCACTCCAAAATTTCTTTTCATTATCTGAGTTCCAATTGTAATACAAGAAATGAGAAGTCGTTTTGGAAATTTTGGAAGGCGGCAACTTTTTTTTGCCAGCTGGAGGGTTTCAAGAAAGAATGGACTGCTAGAAGGGGGTTCGTCGAATGGTCTGGCTACAACAAAAATGGAAAAGAGGACACTCGGCTGGAGGATAGGTTAAAAAAAAAGACATGTAAGATTTGCTTCGAAGAGGAGGAGCCCAATTTTATTCCACGTGTTATCGAATCAAAGCTGGGGGATTGGATGCGATCAGGGCAGGCAGAACAAGCTAGGCAGAAGGAGTCGGCAGATTTCGAAGGAAGAAGAAAAAGAGGGGCAGACTTCTCTGATAGGATTCACGAAGTTGCACGGAGGCAAGAAAAGTATTTGTCCCTAATCATCTAGCTGCCATGGATCGGGCTTGACTTGCAGAACGTATGGGATGTCATTGCTATCGAGTGTGTGGGATCGTAACTAGTAGAAGGCTATGTGCTCTGTGAAGAACCATATGAATATGGTTCGATGATGATTGAATATTGCATGCTTTATCACATCAAGTAATGTATGGTGTTTGTGTAGCTTTTGCTGCTCCACATACCTCAAGAGCAGCACGCACGTGAGCTGAGAAGATTTTTTTTCTGTGCGCTCAACCAACAAAAGCAAGCAAGGGCCAACGAGATGATGAAGAGCAAGATGTCAAAGAATTCATAGAAGTTTTGATGAAGGACCCTGGTTAGTGCTGATGCCTAAAGATAGCGTTGCAGAAGAATAATACTATGGACTACTTTCGTATGATGATGTGGCTGATGACTCAAATAAACTGACCAAAAGATTACCTGCACAAAGCTTGATGACAAGGAAAACTTGCAAATTCAGATGTACAGAGAAGATAAGTACATGTGATTAGGAGCGTGTTCACAAGGATGCAAATCAAGGCATGTGCTATTGAAGTATCAATTTGTTGTTCGTGTTGTACGTCTGACTCATATTTCCACTGGATTTGATCTCTATCTTTTTCAATTTTTTCTTTCAAACTTGAACATCACTTTCTTCATGTACAAAGTAAGCATATACGATATCCTCATGACTTCTATTTCCTTCCCCCTACAACTCTAATACTAGGCCTAAGGTGAATTTAGAATGCATCTGTATCTTCCTGAACCGTCGAGTTAGATGTCTTCCTTTCTCAGTATTAATTAAACCAGAGGAAGGGTTCTTTTAAGTCGCTAAGGATGATTTGTAGTCTAACTGCTCCTTCGAGATGCTGGAAACTGTTCAACATGGGTCTGAAAAGTGCTTAGTCAATTGTCATCTCATACTTAAGGAAATTGTTCACACTTGTTTAAATCTGCTTTATCACGTCGAGTTACTTTGTTGACTTGGTTCCTTCTTCCTTCTCTTTTGCATGAAGACACTTAGGAATGTTTCAACTCTGCAATTGCATTAGCTTTGGGATCATGAGAGGAATTTATTTGGAAGGTTTCTTAACTGGCTGATGTAAAGTTATTTTCTACAGAGTGAAAATTGTGTCCGCAAAAATCTATACATGTTGCTGTGGTTTCTTTATCACTACTTTGGTGCACTAACTTTACATTTCATATTTCATCTTCATGCCTTCATTACTGAAGCTTGCTTGTTTTCTTTTTTTCTATGTTCTTACTGTCTCACACCATCATGTGCAAGCATTTATAGATTTCGTTTTTGTGTTTTGAATTCTTATTCACTCCAACTAATTTACATTTTCGAATCAAGGACTGGACTACTGCATCAAATCAAATTCAAACCAGTTTTTCAGTCATGCATTTAAAGAACTACTTGAATGAAAATGTTTTGGATGTTGCCGCTCGCACGATATCTGTAGCACTGAGACCCCGCTAATTTTACTTTAATCAACCAAACATTGGTACTTGAGAATAACATGAACATGTTTTGATTTCAAACCTTTTTGCTTGATCACTTCAAAGTCAGAACCACAAACCAAAGCATCTAAATAATGAAAGGTTTTGGTTTAAATGAGTCCATGATGCTGACAGTACTTGTTGTTGAGTATGTTGACCTCAATGATAAATCTCAGCATAAAGTTGAACACGGAATCCAACTATCAATACATCGAATGTTTTAAATGATGGAAAATATATTTGTATCCATGAAAGAATTTAAACCCTTTTGTCTTAGAAGATGCTCGTAAACATTCACACGTTTATCCGCCTCTTTTACCAATAATGGAATGGTATTCCATGGCAAAGAATAGGTTGTGAATGCAAACCCATTTCATTGAACGATGTATGTTTCAAAACCTGTGCTTAGAATTGAATAGAATTGACTCCTAGTATTTGTCCTATATATGTCATCTACTTGACATAATTGGAAATACCGAGAACCTTAGCACATTGAAAAGCTGGATTTGTTTCGTGAAACGGCATACTTAGAATAATTATTAAAGGGGAGGATTTCTTACGGAAACCTTGTGAATGGCTGAGATCCTATCCTTGTTGTGCATCCACTACTTGTGTTTGCTAGAAACAACCCCCGAGTGTCATTTGATTGACCGATGTCTTGTCCCTCCTTTCCAGGAAACCTCTTCCATACGAGAAGGGTGTTAAAAGTCTGAGGGTAAATTGAGGTGATAGTTAAACTAGTTAACTATGTTCATATCTACACCTTGAGCTCAATTGAATGTCGAATTTTCTTGGCACCCTGTGTGCACCCCTAAGCGCGCACAAGAACCTGACCACAGCGGTGAAACGTGTGTTTAGATATCTTCGAGGCACTTTGAGCTTAGGTCTCTTTTATGGCAGAGATGTTGAGTCATGCTTGCATGCTTTTACAGATAGTGATTGGGCTGGTTGTTATGATACTCGCATATCCACTAGTGGTAATTGCTTTTTCCTTGGAGACTCATGCATATCTTGGTTGAGTAAGAAGCAACCTATAGTGGCGACATTGAGTTGTGAAGCTGAGTACAGGGCAGTTTTCACAACTACAATGGAGTGTATATGGCTGAGACGCCTATTGATGGATCTTTGCATGGAGATTCATGTTGCTACACATATTCTCACTGATAGTCAGAGTGCTTTGGCTGTTGCACGAAACCCAGTGTTTCATTGAGGTGCATTATCACTATGTGAGAGAGCGCCTTCATGCAAGAGATATTGATTTGGTATATGTGCCTACACAAGATATTGTGGCAGACATATTCACCAAAGCTCTTCCACGGGAAAAGTTTGAAGCTTTTCGCAAAGCTTTAGGCTTGTTACCTTGTGGGGGCTCATATGTCACTCCCTGTATGTGTTCACATCATTCATTCCAGGGGGGTTTGTTACACTTATGTGTTCCTCGAGTAGCTTTGATGTGAACCTTTTCCCTATACATGGGCACTTTTTACTCTAGTGTTGGCTAGAGGTTTTTTCCCCATGTTACCACATACTTGATACTCTCATATGTGGTGGTACTTTGTACTTAGGGATATTATTCAGCTCTTACTTCAGTTCAGTTCATCGATCAATAGAGAGAGCTATTCCAGCCATCCTCTTCTCCGTGTGTCTTGCTGCATTTGTGCTCCTTGTGTGTGCTTCTCGTGTGTCTCTTGCACTTCTACACACACCCAACAGTCTATCCATGAAAGGGTTTGTTTGCTGTAGTTAAGGTGTGTGTGAATTGTAGGAAGTGCTGAAGTGTAGGAAGTGTTGAAGTGTAGGAAGGTCATTCCCATGACTCAGTATTTTGCTCATAACTTGAAGTAGAAGTATCAGAATTGAGTGAAAATACCACTATTGGATGCGTCTTCTTGAGAGCTTCGAAATGCATATACTATTCACTATATTTGGAGTTCAAAACTGAGAGAAAAGCTCAATTTACTGTTGGCTATTGCTCTAAGTATCCGGACACCATGACTGACAATTGAAGCTTGTTTGGATTAGTATTTGCCTTTTTTGCACTCTTTGGAAAGATCAATTGCATTGACCATCATTTGAATGCATGTCCTCATACACTCGGCTAGGTTTTGATACTCCTTGGATTGATAAATAAAGCGTGAATCCCCACTATATGCACTTGAGGGGGATTGAGGTATAGTCTCTTTCTCCACAAGTCCCTAGGTTGGATCTTAGGTACACACGTTTTTGGCGCCGTTGCCGGGGAGTGTCGAATCAAACCGAGGCATTCGTGTGATGGTAAGTATCTTTTTGCATTGAAGTGAGTGGAGGAATGGTGATTTTCTCTTCTTTGGTAAGTCACATTCATCCGCACTTACTACTTCTCACTCTTGAAGTGTGTGTAGTGATTTATTAGTCTAGGGAAGTGAGTGGAGTGAGTAGGTTAGGAAGCTAGATTAGTTTTTAACCTTAGACTTGCTGAGTCTTGGTAGTAGGATAATTTTTCAAAGAGTATAAAAACCCAAAAATGTCATTTTTAAGTTACTTGTTTCTAAAACAAGTATCATGAGAAGCGGCTATTGAGCGTCGTGGGCAAAGATCTGGGCTTTTGGAGCTGCGCAGAACGAGCCAGAGGGGTTAGAGAGCTGAGGGAGAGTTCCCAAGGTAAGCACATTCATCATTCTCTCATTTCTAGCACATAAATTGAGCATTTCAGAGAAACGATCTACGGTAAGTATCGTGAAGGCCATACTGGGGTAGAGAAGAAATATTTTGCTGATTCAAGCTAAAAGGGAAGGGTAGATGCACCCAAAACACATGTGTATGCACTCAAAAACCAAAAACAACAGTTGCAAAAATTGAAAAGTGTCAAGTATCATTTTTCTCCCGCGGTCGAGTATCACGATACCTGAGTATCGTGATCTCCTGTGGTTGAGTATCGCGATACCTGACCTTGTGAAGTATCGTGTATTGTGTAACTCTTTTCACGATACCTGTCAAGTATTGGGTATTATTGAATCGGGTCTCACAATACATGCTAAATGTCGAGTATCGTTGAGAAATTCTCACGATACTTGTTGGATATCGCATATCGTGTATTGTGAAAATTCAGGTCGCAATACTCGTTGAGTATCGTCTATCGTGAGTTTTGGATCGCCATACTTGCTGGATATCGTATATCACGGAGACTATTTTCCCGATACTCGACGAGTATCGAGTATCGTCTTGAAATTGCCTCGGGATACTTGTTGAGTATCGAGTATCGTCATTTTCTCGATGAATATCATGTATCGTGTATCACAAGATCCTAGATCGCGATACCTGTTAAGTATCGTGTATCGAGTTCTTCAAGTATCGAGTATCGTGTTTGGGATGCGATATTAGGCAACTATCATGTATCCTGTTTGTTGAGTATCGAGTATCGTGTTTATCCAAGTATCGTAGATTGTCTCCTGTGAAGTATCGTGTATCGTTTGGTTCAAGGGTTGCGTATCGTGGTACCCTTCTAGTGTGTCAGGTATCGAGTATCATTAACTTTTTTGGGTCAAGTATCGTAACTTGAGGTTTCAAAGTCAGTCCTTTCTCAACCAAATTTTTCTAGAACTCTGACTCTTAGTGAAGAACTCTAGAAGTTGGAGGTTGTCTAAGGCTAAACAGAACTTTAAAGTGAATGAACCTGAGATCTGGAAGAAGCCTTGGAAGCCGAAGAAGTGTAATCTCTTCAGTGGGAAGTGTAGCCGAACCCACTAGCCGCTCACATTATTCAAAAACCTCTAGTGAGTCAGAGGAAGAAATTCCTATGGCTTTAGAGGATATGCAAAACACCGTACCAATGATTGGCATGATGTCAATTATTGAGGGAGAATATCGGACATCTTTAGAATATGTGACCACCAATCAACATGAGATACATATCTACCTAGATGGTCTAAACAGATCGGTGGCCAGACTGAAGAAAGCTTCAGATGCTTACATAGTGCCTAGGCCAGCAGTCAAGTATGCAGGAGGATCTTACATAGACAAAATGGATATCCAGTATGTTGTTACAGAACACCCGGAAAACATCAATGAACTTGGGGAAGAAAACAATGCTCATAACCCTAATGAAGAAGGAAATGAGGAGCAAGTGACCACACCTAGAGGGAGATCTACTGTTGTTAGGGTTTGGAGAGGAGACCTGGTTCCCCAAGATGACTCCTTAATGGATGTGTATTTGATCAACGGAATGGAGCACCCCCTTAGATCCCACTCTTCGTTATGGGAAGCAGCCCCTAATCCAGTTACTGTTTATGAGTTACAAGATCCTGACTTCCCCACCATCATCACATATTTGGACAAGAATCTGAGAAGGTATTGGCCCTTAACAGAGTTAGAAAGAGCCGAGTTGAAATATCAGAATATTCCAGTGTTTCCCCTGAGGGATCAAGCCACTACTTCACGAAACCCAAATGGAACCTCTCAGAATAATTCGTATCAACAGTCCGGATAAACACAACAAACACAAATCTGCAAGAGAACAAGGATTACGACCACCACATGCTAGAGAGATGACTCTCCTCCCAACCAAATGCCTCTATATATAGCTCTCTCCAGGGGACTACCTTCTTGGGCAGGTGGATACTAACCAGCCAAGTGTCAGCCATGTAACTACATGTGCGCCAAGTGTCCAGTGGATGCTTCTAGAAGGTTCTAGAGCTCTTTGGGCAAAATACTCTTCCCATGTACCTCATGGGGATTGAACCCAAGACCTCGTCCTTCACATCCTTGAGACTTAACCACTAAGCTAAGTGGTTCACTTGTTCACAAGAGCACAAGACCTCCTAGTAAGTCTAAACTCGAGATCTTTGGTCATACACACGGATGACCAAACGGTGTCCGATTTCAGATCTGTCTGAACCGGCCAGACCCTTGGATCATAGACTTACTTTATTACATTCTTCCCCCCTTGGAAAATATTTTCGTCCTCGAAAATAGAGCTATATACATACTGTAGGCAACCCCCGAGCCTCATGTTCTAAAACTGGAAGAACATGGTCATGTTCTAGAACTGGAAGAACATGTCTCATCTCTGTGGTGGCATCCCTGCCCAAATGATTCAAAACACTATCCAGGTTTGCACTTTGATAAACGGGACAAAGTACAAACTAGTGAAGAATAATAAGGGTGGATCTAATGACATCCCTGGCTAATTCACAGTTTCTGGATGTGCGATCTAGGCACAAACATGTGAATTAGGTGGATTCAAATTACTAGTCCATTTCTGGGCATGTCTGGTGCATGGACTTAGTAATGACGGTGAGATTCTTATCCCTTGCAAGACTTTAAGAATTCTTGATTCACTTGAATTTGTTTTGGAGTACTTGAAGTTTGGTTGTCCCATACATCTAACTTTAGATGTCTGTACAATGGTTTACTTTTATCTAACAGTTACTTGATTTTTTCACCTGACTAGAGGACTACTTTGTCCTTATGAGTTTAAAAATCCTTTGTAAACTGTAGGAGAAATTTTACCATTTCGGTGGAATCAACCATACTAACTTCACCAATTCAAATTCAAAATGAAAATTGTCCAACTTAGGACTTTTTCAAAGACTTTTAACTGAAAGTTCTTGGGAATTGTCAATCTGATGAGCAATTCCTAACTTCTTTATTCTAGAGTATACTGGACTCTAGGAAATTATTTATGCTATAACTTGAAGCAAACTCAAATGAATAAGTCCACTTAGACTTATCATCTTCTGAAGATTGAAAAGGTTCTTGTACATAACATCTATCTAGGATGTTCAAGTTAGTTATTTTATTCTAACCGGCTAACCCTGGTCTTTTGCAAAAGGAATCAGATACCATATCTGAGTCAATTTCAAAAGATTTGGAAAGCGGAAAGAAATAACTAAGACTCTGTACAACCAATTCAAACTTCGAATATACATAAACTTGCTATGAGTCAAAGACTAGATGACTCAGGACTTTTTACTTTTCAAAGATCTATTTCAATAGGGATTTGAAGCATTTACTTTATCTTTAAGAGAAATAAGCTGGATTCTCAAAAAGATTCAAAGAAAATCAAAAACATCATCCAACCACAAGATACTAGTGTGGTAACCAACATCAGTGTGTCGACCCACTGAGGTTACGCTGATGAGTTTTGTATTCAAATAATGCTTCACTTGAGACTAAGTTCAGGTCACATTCAATCTTTTTGACTCCGTGAATGCAATTCTTGTGCATTTCTTTGAGTCTAAAAGAGTGAATTTATCAAGTTACACTAGGAACTTGATACTTGACTTAGTCAATTGAATCTTTAGTTGAAAAGATCAACTCAAAGTAAAAGTCCAACTTCTTTCAGAAATTTATCAAATATTTCTGATCAATAACACTTAAGCTTGAAGTGTTCTAAGAAGATCTTGGAAGTTCCTTACTTCATATCTTCAATTTCCTTGATCTTGAAGTCATCTTGAAGTATCATAAGATACTTACTACTTTCATCCTTTACGAATTAAATTTTTCCTTGAAGTCTTAATTCCTTTGAGGATGAAACCTAACTTCAAAATCCAAACTAGGACTAAAAGATAATCATCATCCCACGGTCCGATGTCCCATTCCATCTTTCCTACATCAATCTGAGTATAAAATCTGGTGTCCCATACCACCCTATTTTATATTCATATTAATGTGTGGGTGATTCTTATCCTAAAGTCTAAACATCTCTTGATAGAGTACCTCAATTCTTTTACAAGAATTGGAAGTTTCAGGCATTACCTCTAACTAGATTTTCTAGGTTTTGATTCCTTCACATGATCGTCTCACAATCATGTGCTTTACCTTGGGAACTTGAAAACCTCTTAACAGAATATCAATTCTTCTTTACTGGGGTTTCAAATGAAAACCAATCAGAATTCCAAGTTTCTTGAATTTCTCAAATTCAAGTTCAATTGGTTATTCTTGACCAATTTTGTAGCGACAAGAGTTTATGACTTCTTGTCTTTAGATTCCTTTCTATACTGGTGCTTTTAGGTACCTATCCCGGCCGGGGCTTTTTACAGGAATCTCTCTACTGCCTTAGTCTAAGCATCCGCTCATGCTTTTTGGATTTGTACCAAAATCCCTTTAAAGATAGGCAAACACTTATGTTTTACCTTCCATAGACTTAAGTACCTTCTTCACGGTTGCAAACTACATTCTTGGAATTTCTTTACTTTGTTCAGACTTACTCTTTTTCACAGTTTTCCATCGAATAAATGGAACCTGAGTGAATAATTCCCAAAAGGAATTTTATTGCCAATACTTGGGCAATCTACAAAGTAGTTCTAATCGCACATTACTTGGACAATCATGGCCAAGTTTGATCAAGTCTGGTTGATCTTGCGATAAAAAATAAAGACTTATAGTCTTTATCTTTAAGATCTCTTAAACTATCTTTAAGCTTCTTTGCTTACCTGCAGGATTTTTAGAGATCTTTCTCAAGTCCAAGCATACACTTATGCCTCTCAGATTCCAAAGCTAAGAATCTTTGATATACTTTTAGGTTATATCACAAATAGGACTTGAAATACCACTTCTAGTGGTTTGGGACGTGTAGGGAACTACTTATAGTATGAAGAATTTCATTCTCAAAACTTGAAAGAATGCCATTTCTTCAAAGACTTGAGATTCCTTCTAGGGAATCAAATAACTTGAGCAAATGATTCATCTTGGAATCTTTTGCAAAAAGAACATTTAAAAGAAATTCTTTCAAATGATATCCAAAAATTTACTGATTCAATTGTATTTATTTCCTGAGTATCAAACTAGAGACGAAATATCACATTTGCCAGTATGAAAGTTTAAGTTGAACTTTCATTTATGTGATATCGACTTGTATTCTTGAGTTTGATACAAAACTCATTATTATTGGTCAATCTTCAGATGTTACTAGAGTCCTTTAAACATATTTCACCAATCAAAATTATGTTTAAAGTCCAAGCATCTATTGATGATTGATCCAATAGTAATGTTACTGTGAACACAACTTTGAACTTTATAACTTGTTTAGGAGAAGTTCATGGATTCAAGATCCATTTTTTGGAACTTTCTACTCCTAAATAAAAAGTTCACACTTGCTTCAAGTCTTTAGGAACTTATATTATTTCCTAAAGATTGCTTAGCTAGTTGCATCATTTACCAGAGATGCAATTATAGAATCTAACATCCTTTTATGGATATCAAGGATCAATTGATGTTGAGGTTTAACCTTTGATTTCCATCACCCCTTGGGATGAAATCAAATGAAAATTTATAAAAGCTTGGTACCTTTATATCTTGGCAAAACATTTATATCCTAAAGAGGTTTTGCTTTCATCATTCCTTGGACCTATCATATAATATGAATTTATGTGTATTTTGGGAAGAGTTCATGAATCAATTAAGATCCTCTACTTGGAACATCTACCTTCCCACAAATAAATTCATCTTAAACATGGTAGGAGAATGATCTCACATGAAATAAAAGGCTTGACTATTTCATATCTCAATTCCAAAAAGTTACTGACCGAGGTTTCATCATGAGATACAAATCTTGAAACCACAAAGAAACTTCTTTAAACTTTCGAAATCTTCTAAATAGAAGAGTACTCAAGGAACTTGGAAATATAGTTGATTTTCTCATCCAACCTTGGGATGCTTGAGAAGTTACATAAGATATATAACTAATCAACTAAAGCTTTATCCGCATGACTTTCTAAGTACATCCAGGACTTAGAGTCATCATATATCACAAAAGAGTTTGCAAGTAATTAAATTTTCTTGGTCATCAAGGAAATTTATTACTTAACCTTCTCTTAGTGCTTACTTATACCTAGCAAGACATCTATCATACTTAATTGTCATTAAGTATTTGTCTTTGATAGAAGAGTATCGACTTGGGAAGAAATCGACTAATTACTTGAGTTGCAATACTAGAACTAGTATGTCTTTGCAACTAACTAGTCCTTGGTCTTCCCTAATGTCAAACTGCGAGCTTTATAAAGTAAGCTAAATACTAAGAGAGTACATTCTCATATCTACTTGCAAACAGCATTCCATTCTATCATGCAAATGCATGTGTCTACATGCAAAAGCATATGTTCACATGCGTATGCATGCATGTTCTTTGCATGCTCAAAAAATAATACAATAATCATGCATAAACTTGATGCACGATTTTTTCCTTGTACTAAGAATGTATATCATGCAATCCTGATGCATGAATATCCTTTCCTTTGTCCTAATGCACTATGATATAAAAACATACCCTTGAAGTGCAATAGAAAACTTACTCAATGGAAAGGAAATATGTATTTAAACTACCAAAATACATTCTTTGATGCACAAGGATCTTTTTGAAATCAAGTCTTTCCTTAATGCAAACTAATGCTTGAAATAAGAAATGGATTAATTCATTATTCTAATCTAGACTTAATCAATTGAAATCTTGGCTATTTCAATGTGCATCTATGATTAAGTGTAGAATAATGAAAACAAGATAAATCAAGCATTAAGGCCAAGCAGAAACTGGAAAATACTTAGCTTTGATCAAAGCTTCGTCCATCCCTTGATCCTTTGGAAGAGCTTGTCTCTTTACATAGAGTCTTCTGCGCATGTAATATAGAGAAAGATTCGAGCGCCTTGGCTATGTCGAAGTACTTTCAAACTGGCTGGGTGGGTTCGAATCCCGGTCGGCACTCTTCAGAATCTCCTAATTGCGATGTTCTGCAGCGGCTGAATGAGATTAGAAATCTCTGCAGATGTATCTCCCCACGAACAGAGCTTGTCCTTCTGGATAGGCGGATGCGCTCACGTATGAGGGACGTGAGTTCGATTCCTCTGCTCTCCTCAGCAGAAGGTATTAATCTTTTGCTTCTGCCCATGGACATCTGTATCCAACAGAATTGTCGGCTGGAGAAACTGATCGTGAGCGCCTTGTCACGTTGGATAAGGTACTGATATCTATCAGCGTGGGCGCAGGTTCGATTCCTCGCGGGCTGACGGCAGACATCTTCTTTGTTTCGCTCCTGGATGCATCCGTTTCCAGCCCGAGATTAACAAAGATCAAAAGTACCGTGAGATATTAGCATGCGATCGCTTGTGAGCTTTGTGGTCAAGCTGAAGATCTCTTAACGAGAGGACGTGGGTTCGAAACTCCTATGAGCACTCAGGAGAGGGTTCTTGATCTTTTTGGTACTCTCTGCTAAGTGTTCTTCAGCGCAGATATACTGCCAACATAAGTAGCTCGCGCTCAGGTGATCACGAACGCCTGTGGGATTCATGGATAGGCCAGCGCCCCTTAAACGGGAGGTCAAGAGTTCGAGTCCCCGTTTGCTCATAACAGAGAGAATCCTATCTTTTGCTATTCCATACTAATTAGCCAACGCACGATCAACTCGGCAAGTTGCTCAAGATGGCCGTAAGCAGAAATACGATCAAAAAACGTATGCACGCATAAAAATGAAGGAAATGAGCCTCCATTGATGCTTCTAAACAAGATGATGAAACCTCTAAGGTCTCCATGGAAGCATGAGGAAGATGATGAGCCTAGCAAGGTCACCATGAAAGCTTGCCTAGAGCTCTGATACCAATGCAAGAGAACAAGGATTACGACCACCACATGCTAGAGAGATGACTCTCCTCCCAACCAAATGCCTCTATATATAGCTCTCTCCAGGGGACTACCTTCTTGGGCAGGTTGATACTAACCAGCCAAGTGTCAGCCATGTAACTACATGTGCGCCAAGTGTCCAGTGGATGCTTCTAGAAGGTTCTAGAGCTCTTTGGGCAAAATACTCTTCCCATGTACCTCATGGGGATTGAACCCAAGACCTCGTCCTTCACATCCTTGAGACTTAACCACTAAGCTAAGTGGTTCACTTGTTCACAAGAGCACAAGACCTCCTAGTAAGTCTAAACTCGAGATCTTTGGTCATACACACGGATGACCAAACGGTGTCCGATTTCAGATCTGTCTGAACCGGCCAGACCCTTGGATCATAGACTTACTTTATTACAAAATCCCTGTTAGACCACATGTGCAGTTTGCCATGCCTGCAAATAACCCTAACTATCGGCCTCAGCCACCTGTGGACCTAAGGAATGGAATTCCTGCCCCAATTAGACCACCTGTAGCAAGAGGACCTGGTATACCCATTAGAAGACCCATTTTCCCTGTGATGTCTAGACCACCTAAAGCAGGAAGGATTATTGAATGGAATTCACTAAGTCTCGAATTAAAAACAACTCGTCATCATTGATCCATAGTTTTAAGCAAGCTCCTACAGAATCAGTGAGATTGGCAGCAAGAACATTTAAGCAGTATGTGGACAGATGTCCAGTGGAAGAGAGACCCACTCAAAACAAGATGGTGTCATTGTTCTTGGAAGGATTATTGAATGGACGATTAAGATCTTTGGTATACGTGAAAGGAGTTCAAACCTTACAAGAATGTATGAAGGAATGTATCGACTTAGAAGACAACCTAGAAGAAGACCTGAAAATACCTCAAGATAGCGTGAAAAGTGAAGATTATGCCAGCAGCACATCAAACCCTAAGAACAATGTAGAGGAAATAGCTAATTTAGTAGCAAAGAAACTGAATGTTCAAGGACAAAGGAACTACCCCAACAACCCAATGAGAGTACCCATGCTTAGGAGATGTATGCATTGTGGAGGAGATCATCCTTCTCATTTGTGTACTAGGGGTGTAGTCCCACCACCTGCTTATGCTTATAATAGACCACCTGTCCAGGGCCCTCTACAATATTGCAGCATAGAACAAAAATACACAAATCATAGCACAGAAAATTGTCCTTACAATCGGCAATCAAGACCAGTACAACCGCTCATGAGACCTTATGGATACCCTCAGAGAGATCAAGGAGGCGAAGCCTTTAGATATCTTCCATATTAGCAGCAGGCACCAGCACCACGACCCTAGACTTATCAAGAATACACTCAACCACAACCAGTGTTAGGACAACAACCGCCCCATCCTCAAAATGTAGTCTCAGTGAAAGTAGCTAGACAGGAAGAAAACCTTGAGAGAGCAATAGTTTTAGCCACACCTTTGACTCGTAGCACTCCATATGATTCATCCTATGACCATAACCAAGGAGATTATTCCGCATATGAGAGCTCCATGATAGAATATGGATAACTGTACGAACCATATGCTTATAGCTTGCAAGCACCAGATACTTCTTACGGATATGAGCAGGATTTTGTGTCATTGATGTACACAACTCCCAGAGCACCCATACCACCCCGACCTATGAATAGACCGCCGGTACCTAGAGGACCATGTTATAGATGCGGAGGTGATCATTATATCAGGGAATGTACACTACCAAACCCACTCCCACCACAGCGATTTTGGGAAGGATACTATAATGATTGTGGAAAAGAACACCTTTTGAGAGATTTCCCCAAGAACCCCAACAAGGTTAACTCGAACGTACAAATTAATGTGATAGAAGTAATAGAATCATCAGGGAGTTATAAGGAGTACACTGTGCCATTGAAAGCAATAACCAGAGCCAAAGCTAGAGAGACCCCAGAAAAAACTGAAGAACATAATCAAAGTGCTAGAGAGGTGAACACACCTACACCTCAAATAGTTGAAGACTCGGAAGAGCCTGAGAAAAGTGTTGTAAGCAAATGAACACAAAGATGGAAGAACCGTAGAGATAGGATGAAGGAATAGAAACTACAACAAAAGAAGGAAAATGAAAAGAGTGAACAAAATCAAAGAGAGAAACAAAAAGCGTAAGGAGAAATTTGGAAAGGAAAGTCTAAAAAAGAGGAGGTAGGATCAGTTTTAGGAGATCCCATGCCAGAAGAATTAGCTATGTGGATCTAGGCGTACAAGGCACGAATAAGAGCAGGACCTACCATAGAACAACATGAAAGAGAATATCCTAGAGGTGACCTAGAGAAAAAAAGGTTGGAGATATGCAAAAAATTAATTGAAGTAGCCCAACGGACCTTAGAAAAACCTGTTCTTCAACTACCTAGTTCGCGAATTCCTGAAAAAGAATTCCAAGAGTGTGTCATCCCTAAGGACCCCGAGAAACCCAAAGCAGGTGAGACACATAATGGAAATTTCTGCAAGGATAAAAGCGAAGGATCCATTGTTCCCGAAGTAGAAGGGGAATGGCCTAAAGATTTGTGGGCAAGAGTCCAAGAAGATAGATGGAAGAAAGTGGAAGGAATTGAACCACCCTTTGAAGAGCTAGAAGCAAAAGATGGAATAGAGGATTCAATACCTGAACTGAATTCAGAAGGATTATTTCCAATGGATCCAAGTGATAAGGAAAATGACGGTGTAAAGGCTTTGCCAAATTACACAGGGGAATATGAACATAATTCCGAATTATATTGCATCCCCTCAATAAGAAAAAAAGAACTGAACCCATCAGTCCAAACATCGGATATCATACAACATCTTAAAAAAATAAAAATACCTTGTACTCTGACATTGGAAGAACTTATGAAGGCCAAACCAAATTTGAAGGAAAAGTTAGTCAGCCACTTGGAGATCAAGGCGGAAGGAAAGGAGATGTCTGATGAAGTAAACACATTAAAAATCCCTATTTGATAAGGTTGGAGATTTCAGTGAGGGAGATGAAGGAAACACTTGCCTTCCAATTACCTATAGAGGTTACACCACTGAAGCCATCTTAGATTCTGGAGCTGGAGTAGGAATTGCTACTAGAGAAATTTGGGAAAAATGGGGAAAACTAGCTTTAAGACCAACACACATGAAGATACAAATGGCAGACGGACACACTGAACGACCCTTGGGATTATTGGAACGGGTAGTTTTTACCACTTGCGGAGTTGAGTTCAAGCACACCTTAGCGATATGTCAATTTGAAAGGGCTAGCAATTATGAAATGATACTTGGAAGACCTTTCATCAGACAGCTAAAGGTTGTGCAAGATTGGGGAAAAGATGTAGTATACCTACAGCATGAAGGAACCACCACCAGAATAAATCTACGCACATATACATATCAAGATGTCCCCCCCTTACAGTGGAATCAAACTCATAAGGAGGAAGACGATCAATCGATTCACAGTATAGGTTCAAGCGACTAATCGTGGATGAACGAAGACACTCATCTATGGATATGCCAAACTACGAAAAAGGAAGAGGATAGAAGGAAAGGATGGCAGCAAAGGCAAGGAGTAACTAGGTTTGTACAAGATCCAGCTTACATGCCTCAAGTCTTCTTAGATGAAGAATTTTAACCTCACGGTTGGATGGAGATTTTAGCTACTCTAGATGTGTGTGTGAACGAAGAAGTAATAACCATGAATGAATGCATTGATGAGGAAGGCTATGATGTTATTCTATACGTGGTAGTTCTTCAAAAGGCTAAAGAAGGAGAAGTGATAGAAAAAGAATGGAAGGAGGACTATGAAAGCATTGAAATGGAGCAAGAGCAAATGGAACCCGAAAGCGGAAATCAAGGAGAAGGTGTCATGACTAATGAAATAGATCAAGAAATGACACACGAAGAAGAGCTTAGATTAGATAAAGAACCAGAAGATGGAGAAAATAAGCCGCAAGATCAATTTGAAGTGCCTGCCCACTTCAAAAAATATGAGGTAGAAAAGAGGAAAATTGCTATTCAAATGCCTAAACGAGAAGCACAGCCAGGAATAGCATATGACAACAAAGAACAAACCAAAAAAATAGTAGTAACTTTAGAGGAAGGAGAAGAACAATGTACTTTTATAGGACAGGATGTCTCTATGGAGGAAGAACAAGAGTTAATATGCCTCATAAGGGAATACAGAGATGTCTTTGCATGGACATATAAGGATCTGAAAGGAGTAGATCCTTCCATATGTGCCCATAGAATCCCTATGACATCCGAAGCCAAACCTTCAAAACAAAGACCATACACTTATAACGATGTTTACTCAGCAAAGATCAAAGAAGAGATAGACAAACTATTAGATGCTTCATAAATGAACATACGGAATGGGTATCACCTTTAGTGGTCGTACCGAAAAAGAATGGTAAGTTAAGAGTATGCATAAATCTGAAAAAAGTAAATGCTTCCACCATAAGAGACAGTTACCCGTTACCCATCATGGATCATCTTTTGGAAAGAGTGGTAGGGAAGGAAGTTTATAGTTTTTTGGACGGCTTTTCAGGGTATAATCACGTAGCCATTGCTCCTGAGGACAACATAAAACAGCCTTTGCAACTGAATGGGGAGTATACGCCTTTAGAGTCATGCCTTTTGGTCTAACCAATGCCCGAGCCACTTTCCAAAGATTAATGTGCCATGTATTCAAGGAGTTCCTGAGAAAGAGTATGGAAGTATATGTGGATGATTTATGTACTTATTCAGCTATATGATCAGAGCATATCCCTAAACTAGGAAAGATCTTTGCCAAATGTCAACAATATAGAGTATGCCTCAATCCAGAAAAGTGTGTTTTCATGGTTCGACAAGGAAAGATATTAGGGAACATTGTCTCTAAAAATGGGATTTCAACTGATGAGGACAAAATCAAAGTAATTCTGGATTTTCCAAGACCAAAGACTGCTAAAGAAGTCCAAGCATTTATGGGACATTGCGGATACTACCGAAGATTAATACATATGTAGGCCATAATTGCTAGACCTCTTTATGCATTATTGACTCAGTTTAACTGGACTGAAGAATGTGAAAAAGCCTTTAATGAATTAAAGAGTCGATTGAGTTCAGCATTAATCCTTCGAGTACCCAATTGGAATAAGCCATTTCATATTCACGTGGATGCTTCCAAGTTTGCCATTGGTTGCATCTTAGCTCGACCTGCAGATACCGGAAAGTTAGACCACCCTATAGCCTATGCCAGTAGATAATTAAATCAAGCGAAGCGCAATTATATGACAACCGAGAGAGAAGGCCTAGGGATGGTGTATGCAGTAAAAAAGTTCTGACATTACCTTTTGGCAAACAAATTTAAATTCTTTGTTGATCATCAAGCCCTGCTGTACTTAGTCAATAAGCCTTGTAATACAGGACAATTAGTACGATGGTTTCTATTGTTGATGGAATTTGATTTTGAGGTAGTAGTCAAGAAAGGGAATACCCACATAAGAGCAGATCACTTATCAAGGATGACACATCGGGAACCACCCATAGGAGTACCAGATGATCTGCCGGATATGTACCTTTTCAATCTCGAAGTATGTCCCTAGTGGGCAAAAAAGTTGATCCCTATACTCACACATGGACCTAAAAATGGGATCACACCAAACCGAACCCAAGACCTATGGAAGACTAAAAACCTTCATATCATTGCTGGAAGTTTGTATCACCAAGACTCAAGTGGATTACTCATGAGATGCGTAGAAGAAGAGGAACAGGAAATGTGGCTTCAAAACGCACACGTAAATCAATGGAAAACTCATTTAAATACAAATGGGACATTGCAAACACTCAAGAGATTATGTATATATTGGCCAACCATGCAAAGGGATGCGCATAACTATGTATCAGCCTGCCTAGCTTGTCAAGAACAAAATCCAGAAGAGAACTCTACGTTATGCTACTCCACTGTAGCACCAAGATGGAGCATGCCTCTGGTGAAGTTCTTGAAGACCCAAGAATACCCAGAAAGAGCCACACTAGCAAGGAAACGTGCACTTGTAGAACAAAGCAAGGACTATGCCCTCATAGGGAAACAACTCTTTAAGCGAGGAAGAGATAATCATTTACGGATGTGCATTCATGAAGACGAATATCTTGCTGTTTTAGAGATGGCACATACAGGAGCTGTAGGAGGACACTTCTCTGCAGATAAAACAGCAAAAATGATTCTCTTTGCTGGAATGTGGTGGCCAACTCTACATCAAGATGCAGCAACATATGTACAACGATGTGATACTTGTCAACAAATGAAATATCCAATTAGAAGAGACGAGATGCCACTGAAACCCATGATGAGTGCCAGAGCTTTCACTAAATGGGGAATTGAATTTATAGGACCTATTAGCCCACCAGCTAAAGGATCCCATGCCGAGTACATAATTGTAGCCACAGACTATTTGACCAAATGGGTAGAAGCCAAAGCAACCAAGACAAATGATGCAAGAACTACTGCCAAGTTTCTTTTTGAGAATGTTTTCACTAGATTTGGACTGCCAATAGAAATTGTGAGTGATAGAGGCACGCATTTTGTGAATGAAGTAATAGAAGCCCTACTGAATGAATTCTTAGTAATTCATAAGAAATCAGCCCCATATCACCCACAAGCCAATGGACAGGCCGAAAGTTCAAATAAAATCTTCTGCACAATTCTCACTAAAATTGTTAATAACGAAAGATCTGATTGGGATAAACAATTACACCATGCTTTATGGGCATTCCGAGTAGCCTACAAGACCGCCATAGGATGTACACCTTTTAACCTAGTGTATGGACAGAATGCTATTTTGCCAATTGATTTCTTAATTCCCACTCTCAGAGTAGCAACAACTTACGAGTGGACGAGACATGAACTATCAGCTCAATTGGATCAAATAGAGAAGTTACATGAAACTAGGTTACAAGCCATAGCAGGGATTTATGCTGCTAAAAGATGATAGAAGGCCTACTTTGATGCTCATATTAAAGATAAAAATTTGAAGGAAGGAGATTTAGTTTTGGTATATACCCTGAAACAACACGCTAAGAAATTGCAGAAAAGAGGATATGGCCCGTTGATCATCAATCGCATATCCACCAGCGGAGCCATCAGTTTAGCAACTCTAGATGGAGATGTGTTACCAAACTATATCAGTGGATGTCGAGTGAAAAAATATCTAGAACCATTGTCTGAGGAGATAATGTCACGATTGATAATGGGTAAAAATAGACGCCTAGAGGAAGAAAGAATATGAGAGGAAGCCAGACAAGAAGCGCTAGAACGAATAAGAAAACGGAAAGAGTGGATGAGAGAGAGAGATGAGAGATATTGACTAGGAGAGGAACTCATCCCAATGGCCAACTTTAGAGCCTCTGAAACCTTAGGACTGCAAATCAAGCAACCTTATTTGAATTTGGGAGCCAGAAAAGAAGATTACCACTTATTGGATGCTCTCATAGAAACAGGAGCAGCTGTAAGTTGTATTAAGTATTCAATGACACAGAAACTCAAAGCGGAATTACCCCCATCTAAGGCCCAGCTAATAGGAATAGGAGGAACAATTACTCAATGTATAGGTGAGGTTACCTTACCTCTACACCTTGGAAACAACACGATGGAACAGAAACTCTTGGTGTGTCATGATCAAGAATTATTAGAAGACCTCGTGTTAGGCCAAGATTGGATATACGAATATGAAGTGACTATTCAATTGGCCTTAGGATACATCTCGGCCAAGATAGGACATCGAGAGGTATTCAGCATGTTAGACGAACGACCAATCAAATCCAACGATATGGACTCGAGAGCTCATTCAAGTGAACACAGTGATGAATGCATGTTCACTCGCACTATGGAAACCCCTTCCTCTAGTACTTCATGTGAGGATACACTGAATTCCGCTTGCACACCATCGTCTAATCTAGCAGGTCACAAGAGTATCATTCTATCTGAAAAAAGCCTTAGTAAAGAACCTCGCACAAGAGAGACTAATGCTCAAGATCATCACAAGTCTGCAACTATTAGAATATACCCCATTCCTTACACTCGACAAGCTTGGATAAGGAAGGCTCAAGTGGCTGCATATCTCCAACAACAGAAACATTATCGACATCAGAACGATCCATCGAACAAGCGAGTAAATCACTTTGGACATCGAGGTCCACAATGAATTGCTAAAATATGGATTTCAAAGAAGGTGGTAGCCGCCCAACCGACCCGAACGCAAATATGGATTCCCAAGTCATATACCCAAGTAATAGTCACTAGAAGGAACGAGTCACTGCACAAGGAGAATCGGGATGGTCTAAAGGCAAAACAACCAAAGGTGAACAATTACAGGATGAAGCAAGAGTCTAGGGACGCAATGAAAATCATTCAAGGAGTTCAAAAGCAGACGAACCAAATCCAAAACATGAGAAGCACCACATTCACCAGGAATGTTGGGAATATATTCTGCCCCAACAAGATGAAGCAGATTTGGATGCCGAAAAGCAAGACTAGTTGTAGGCATCAACCAAGTAATTCGAGTTGCACACATTTGGAGTTACCAGAATCCAAAGTATGCATGATAGGGCCACATTACAAGGCCAAGCATTCGGCACATTATTCTTCTATTTCAAGATAATAAAGCACATTTTCCTATTGGGAAATAGGAGAGCACTTGTACATATCTCGAAAAAATCACTCAAAAATTTAATAACTGCCTCGGCTATGAACTAACGTTTCTGTTTTTCTTTCAGATAAAAACATAAAAATATTTAAAAGTAGGAACAATCCCAGGTATTACCTTTCTCACACCCACGGGGAACGGACGACACCATTCACGTGGAGAGTTGCCAATCTAATGAAGGATAAATGAAGGATGATTCTAAATACCATTTGGTAACTAATTACTGCTCTCAATTGAGTGCAGATGGCATCTACTAATTCCAAAGCTACGCAAGAGGAAGAGGTCGAACTTCTTCCATGGGAATCAATAACAAAAGCAAGAGGTCATTGGTTTTTGGATGACCAGCCAGTGTATAATCTCATCTTCATGGCAACCATTAAGATTATGGACAGGGACCACTACTTCCCTATCATGTCACAAGATTTCAAGACTATCATACAAGGACTACCGCGCATAACGGATGTTTGGACACAAGCAGGAATGGATGCATTTCTAAGATTGCCTATATATCTGCCAAATTTTCAAAGATGTACGCAAGTAATGAATACACTCCAGTCTGCATCAAATAAGGCATCAATCCCTGAAGCAAGAGTACTTGACAAAGTGGGTACATGGAAAACAATTCAATTCACTCATGAGTTGATTAACAAAGCTTTTGGATGGAGCCAAGAGGGAATCACGAATATCAAAGATGAATGCCATGATCCAAAAAAGAGATCCTTTTTGGAAATCAATAGAACGGATATTGAAGACGTTCGCTTAGTCCACCAGCACTTTTGTTTTCCAAGTATGCATAGATACACAGCACCTCAAAAGATTGTTGTGCAATTACTCTCACATGCTATGAGGCAGATTGGAAATCAGGTATATATGACTCCGTATGTCCAAGAACGCCTATTTGAAGCGAAGAAGAAGTGGAGTCAGAAAAAGTTCTTGAATGGAAGTTTGGCATTGACCTTACTCATTTATGAGGCTCTTGAAATGAAGGATTGCTTACACTTGATGCCAACCTCCATAGAGCTAGCCAAATATGACAAGTCAGCGATTGTACCAAAGAAAAAGAAGACGGCAATATCTATAGAAGAAGTGGGAATAAGTTCAAAGAAACCCATGAGGGGCACTAAACGCCTCCGAGAGGAGGAAGCTCAAGAGACACCAACATCAAAAAGAACCCATACACTACCAAAGATTTCCTTGACGCAGCAGCCTATCACCAAGAGAGACCTCTCTGCAGCCCTCGAAGAAACGCATCAGTATATGTGGGGGCAAGTAAATTTGAATATTCAAGGTCACCATTACAGACAGGTAAGCCAAGAAAAGAAACAGAAGGATAAAAGACATACTCATCAAGTACCTTCTAGATACAAAGAAATTGGGTTGGAGGACTCTAGCTCTAATGAGGAATCAAGCCCTGAGAAGGACACCCTGGATACTGACATACGAATAGAAACACACAACGAGGATTGGACAGAGATCAATCAAGTCGAAGTTACACCTGACAATCAACAACAAGAAGAACAGCATCAGGAAGTACAAACTGAACAAGAACACTTGATTCAGTTAAATGCTCATTCAAAGATAAGTATCAAGGAAGTACCGATGACTAATAAAGATGTAGTGCCACCTATCAAAGAGGAAATACAAACTCCAGTGAACCACGACGCAAACCCACAACAGAATAAAGAGCAAATCATGATTGAAGTGCCTGATGATACACCAGCTCAAGGCAAGATTGACCACATGGAGGCTGAGCCAAGGATCCAGCTTCATATTAGGAAGCCCCATGATACTACATTACACGTGGCACAAGGAAAAGCCAGGAGCAGAACCTAGTATTCCTACCACATGGTTAAATGTGGATGTTACTCAATTAAAACCTGTTGTCAAGCAAATGATACAAACGGCCATGGATACGCAACAACAAATGATGGAAACCAATGCGGATTACGACAAGGCCATGGGGGAAAAGAATCAGTTCCAAATCATAAGTGAACAATTGTCTACAAAGCTCATCCAGGCCCAATAAGAAATTTCCACTAAGGATATAGAGATAACCACAGTTAAAGAGCAATGCAATACATTGATGAAACAGCATCATCAGCTCCAGACACAACTTGCAGAATTACAAAGACAACACGAAGCTAGTGAAGCAGACAAGGAGAGAATTAAAGCTCGAAGCAATCTGCTCAAAACAGAGCTTAAAGTATATATGGAGGAAAATGATAACTTACGCAGCAGAAACAAAGAATTAATGAAGGCATTACTATATGACCAACCCATAGAAAAACAAGAGATGTCAGCTACTGACCCGAAGGAACTCAGGGATCAGATTGAGAAATATGCAGATCTACTGAAACAAGAGCAAGCTCGGACAGAAGAATGGGAAAGAAAATATATCAATGAAACAAATGAACTAAAAACACAACTGCAAACTTTGAATGCCAAACTTGTAAGGAGTTACAGCAAAAATATAGACCACGTAGCAGAGATCGATAATGAACTGCTTGCGGCCAAAGAAGCACTTAGAGCAGCCATGCAAGAAATTAAAGAGAAGACTGAACGCATAGCACAATTAGAGACCAAAGGAGAAGAGAAAGCATCAATCGGGACCCCAATAGAGCCGACAAAAGAAAATCCTACTGACGAGGTAGAGCTACGTCCTCTATCTCCCCCGATTTATAATTATCCAATAAAAGAGCAGATGGCGGTGTGGAGGTGATCGCAATCCGGGTGGATCGGGTCCGGTCGGGGCACACACAGGGTGTATGAAGCTAATGAATGTTGGAAGGTTTAAGGACATGAAAGTGAAATTAATTTTGAGTATGGAGAAGAGAGAGATGTTGAAATGTTTATGGGAATGGGAATGTAGGAGTGCAAGTTAGATTTATGAACATGAATGATAAGAATGAAAGAGAACCATACACACGAATCAAATTTGGAAGGAAGAATGGTCCATTGAAGGAGCTTCTTAAACACTTCCTAATTCTAATCCATATGCATAGTCTTCTTTGGATGATATGTATGCATGACGTGAATAGATGGAATCCTTACACATAAATCAGTTTCGAAAGGAAGAATGGTCCAATATTGGAGCTTCTTATACACTTTCAGAAACTAATAAATATGTATGGATTATATGCATGCAAGTGAATCATGATGGTAGAGTTTACTCACAAGCTCAATGAGACATCCTCACTAGTTCAACGCAATCGTGCGGAGCCTTCTCACACATAGAAGAAAATAGAAGACATTTAAAAATACTTAAGAGACTGAGAGACATGCAAGAAGACATAAGTGACAAGTGACATGAATTAAAAGAATTTGAATTAAGTTACATGTAAAATATCGTCGTGGTACGTCATGCTAAGCAGTCTACTGATCAAAGGTGGTTCCGACCCTCAAACCATGACAGTTCAACCGAATGTCACACGTAAGAAGGTGAGTTCCACTTCAGTGACCCTATGTCTGTCTAGGCTCGTAATGTCTAACTAAAGAAGTCTAAGACTCATTAAAATCAGCTCTAACTCACTCACACGCTCCACCGAGGGTGAGTCAAGATAGAGATGCTGGTTTCAAGAGCCTATCCTAGATTGGAGTTCTAACTTAAATTTAAAACTAGGTTCTATACTCATACTAGCTCACCTTGGATCCTCACTCACTCAACCGAGGGTGATCGTCTCAAGGAAACCGTAAGCTAGCATGAGCCCTATGGATGCCTAACAATGATCCTCTAGGAGTTTGGAGGGGGGGTTTATATAGTTTTTTGAATGAATTTGGCCCCTTGGATCTAGAGAAATCAACTCTCAACTCTAGGATCACTACTTTCGATTACAACCATTTGATTAATCAAATCAATGGCTTGGAATCGTTCTTTCTATCAAATCTAGTGTAAAGGAGTGAAATTTAGGTGCCCTCATTCTCCACCATTGGATCTGGGGATGATCTGGACCGTCGGATCAGTGCTGACATCAATTCGGATAAGATAAGCCACTATTTTTGGAGAAACATTGCATTATTGATCTTTGATTGTAAAAAAAAGTCTTCTTTTATGGAAAAACTCGTGGATCCTCCTTGCTTTAAGCATAAGTGCATCTCCACCCTTGAATTTGAGCTCATCTTGATCGTACAACATGGCTCAATCAGCTTTTGCCATGTGCTGGCCCTTCAACCCTTCAATTTGCTTAAACTAAAAAACTGCAGTGATCCTGAAAACTGGACTTTGTACTCTTTGACCCTCCAAATAGGCTTTGATGAAGATGAAACTTTGTAGGACTATGTTTCCAAAGATCTCCTTTAGGAATATGCAGAAAAACTCCCATCTGAATCTCCCTTGTACAAGTTTGACTACATTTAGAAGCTTGCAAGGTGGCATTAAGGTGTCTAGGAAGCTCTGATAGCCTTGAAAATTTGTACAAATATGTAGCCACATATGATCTTTATACATGCCAAACCATATGGCTAACATAAATTTCTATACAAGAATTTGTAGAGTCAAACTAGAAAAATTACATTTTTACAAAATGAACATAGCATATCAATGTGCTACAAAATCCATTTTCTACTGAAATTTGGGCTATAGACTGCCTTTGACAATCTTTACAAGTATATGGATTTTCATCTAATTTGGTGTCAATGAAATTTTTGCCCTAATTTCCCAACTTTGACCAGCTTTGACCGTTACCATGGACTTTCTTGATTTCTTTGAAACTTTGTATGTGACCTTCCTTTGACATCCTTGATGCATCCTGGACTTCTCGGGGAATTCCGGCTACCTTCACCAAATATGTTTTTTGTAGACCTTCACAAGTGAGAGAGGAGAGCAAATCTCGACGACAGCGGAACCACATGATGATTATCCAATGCCATACACTACAGAAATAGGTCAGAGGGAATGGGCACTATTGGTGTCCCGATTGACAGAAAATTTTGAAAATGAAGTCATCAAAGTCATGAAAGAAGCAAAGATTAAAGGTAAAGACTTAGAGAAGATCATGAAGTCTTTCAACATTCCTTACAGATTGTTGAAAGAGAAAACAAGACAATACATCAAGAAGATCACACACAAAAATCCAGACGAATAGCTACAGTTCAAAAATGATACGTTCAACTATACTCAAGAAGAATTTGAAGTTGTACGGCCTGTTTGGAGGAGAAAATTTTTGGAGAAACATCCTACATTACGGGTGCAGTGGCAAGCGGCACCATATTTATTACAGGTAAATCCTTCTTTTTGTCCAACACCACGGCGCAGAGAAGCACGAGAATTTTTGGATATGCAAAAGACTGGTGTGATCAATAAACAGTGGCTGAACTACCCAC
The DNA here is from genome assembly GCA_020310875.1 of Ceratopteris richardii. Lineage (NCBI taxonomy): Eukaryota > Viridiplantae > Streptophyta > Polypodiopsida > Polypodiales > Pteridaceae > Ceratopteris > Ceratopteris richardii. Next base: position 115,477,755 of record CM035436.1, read on the forward strand.
TACTTCCAAGTCCACCGCATAACTATTTACCTACGGAAGATTACATGGTAAAAACAATTGAATTTTGGCAGCAGAGTTATGCAACAGTACCAGATTTAACTATCAAGATGACGAATAAAATCAGGGAACATACATTCGCATTTTTTATTTGTCTTTTATGCCTAGCTGCCCTACCATAATGGCTTATTATTCCACACTCATGTTTTTGCCAAGTACATATATGCAGACCTTCGAAGAAGGCTTTTTCACAGGATTTTTTGAAATCGATTCAGAAATCTTTTTAAAGATGTCATCCAATTTAAATACCAAATTATTGGCATATGAGCTCAGCTTTTTTGTGGACCACAGACAGCCACCTAATGATGGTGTAAAAGCAGAACAGTGGAAATAGCTAATGATACGTGAAGCCAATTTCCTTAATGAAACAGAGCAAAAAGTGTATAGAACATACTCCCGTCGACTCTCAAAGCCTGTCGGGGACCACAGAGTTCAGGAGGGGGGCAGTGTTGAGGGAGAATCAAGCAAAAAGAAGAAAAGAAGGAGACAATGAAAGAAGCTTCACTAAAAAGATAATATTTGAAGACATATCTCTGCAAGAAGCCCCATAGGGGGCGTGACACCCATCTCTGCACAGAGCCCTGTAGGGGCACGCATCAGGCAACAATGCAAAACATCCAAGTCCTGAGGAATGGAATTAAAGAACAATCAGAACCATGATATTTCATGGGAAGGACGGACCAGGGCCAGGAACTATCCATGAAGAAGTGCAAGAAGATATTTGGTAGGTAATAATCCTTCTGCTGCGAGCATGCATTGTGAACAAGTAAACAGGCTCAAAACAATCCACCAACGTCACTGTGTGCAACCAGGACAAATCAGAAGACCAAAAGCTAGAAAGAGGTGACTAAGAACAGCACATTCTTAGCCACTGATGGAGTGTGTGGCAACCCAACTTATCAGGAAAGACAAATGCATCAGGCCTAGAGGATGTAAAAGAAAAATCAAGAACAGGGCCACTAAAACGTAATGCAAGACTGATGAAGAGGCAGAACTGACCAAAAGACGCATGCGAACAACAAGTGATAGACAAGAAGTAAAGCCTCTCAAGGGACGACAGAGACAAAGAGGGGGAGAGTGTTGCAGAGCAAAGAGAGCACAAGGCAGAGAAAAAGAAGGGCCACAAAATTTCTCTGATTTGGACACCCAATTTTTGTATCATAATCATTTTGTAATATAATTTCCATTGTAAATGCACTAGAGGAGTCCTCTAAGTGCATCCCCACAGAAGATTAGTAGTTTACCCATGTAAATTAGTAGGAAATTAGCCTTTTAGTGAATAAAGTGCCGGTCTCTTGTGTGAAAGGACCATTTTTAGGGCACATGTATATAAATCAATTTGTGACTCTTTGTGAGAACTTTTTGCCATTGTGAGAATCAAGAGCACAGAATTTCGAATTTGTGTCTTCTCCTCTCTATATCATCTTCTTTCTGAGCTTGTATGCTTGTGTGTTGCTTGAAAAGAGTGTTAGGAAGTGTTGTCTATCCATGAAAGCGTTTGTTTGCTGTAGTTAAGGTGTGTGTGAAGTGTAGGAAGTGCTGAAGTGTAGGAAGGTCATTCCCGTGACTCAGTATTTTGCTCATAACTTGAACTAAAAGATTTAGAATTGAGTGAAAATACCACCATTGAATGCGTCTTCTCGAGAGCTTCGAAATCCATATGCTATTTGCTATATTCGGAGTTCGGAGCTGAGAGGAAAGCTCAATTTACTGTTGGCTGCTGCTCCAAGTATCGTGACACCATGACTGGTAGTTGAAGCTTGTTTGGATTAGTATTTGCCTTGTTTGCACTCTTTGGAAAGCTCAGTTGCATTGACCATCATTTGAATGCATGTCCTCATACACTCGGCTAGGTTTTGATACTCCTTGGATTGATAAATAAAGCATGAATCCCCACTATATGCACTTGAGGGGGATTGAGGTATAGTCTCTTTCTCCACAAGTCCCTAGGTTGGATCTTAGGTACACACATGGAGAAAGAGACTATACCTTAATCCCCTCAAGTGCATATAGTGGGGATTCAAGCTTTATTTATCAATCCAAGGAGTATCAAAACCTAGCCGAGTGTATGAGGACATGCATTCAAATGATGGTCAATGCAATTGAGCTTCCCAAAGAGTGCAAACAAGGCAAATACTAATCCAAACAAGCCTCAACTGTCAGTCATGGTGTCACGATACTTGGAGCAGTAGCGAACAATAAATTGAGCTTTTCTCTCAGCTCCGAATCCGAATATAGCGAATAGCATATGCGTTTCGAAGCCCTCAAGAAGGCGCATCCAATGGTGGTATTATCACTCAATTCTCACACTTCTACTTCAAGTTATGAGAAAAATACTGAGTCACGAGAATGACCTTCCTACACTTCAGCACTTCCTACACTTCACACACACCTTAACTACAGCAAACAAACACTTTTATGGATAGACAACACTTCCTAACACTCTTTTCAAGCAAGACACAAGCATGCAAGCTCACAAAGAAGATGATACAGAGAGGAGAAGACACAAATTCGAAATTCTGTGCTCTTGATTCTCACAATGGCAAAAAATCCTCACAAAGAGTCACAAATTGACTTATATACATGTGCCCTAAAAATGGTCCTTTCACACAAGACACCGGCACTTTATTCACTAAAAGGCTAATTTCATACTAATTTACATGGGTAAACTATTAATCTTCTGTGGGGATGCACCTAGAGGACTCCTCTAGTGCATTTACAACGGAAATTATATTACAAAATGATTATGATACAAAAATTGGGTGTCCAAATCGGAAAAATTTTGGGGCCCTTCTTTTTCTCTGCCTTGTGCTCTCTTTGCTTTGCAACATTCGCACACATATTTTACCTTGCTTGGGTCTTCATAGCCAGGAGGTTGAGCCATGTAAACCTCCTCTAAAATCCAGCCATTAAGAAAAGCATTCTTGACATCCAATTGGTACATATTTCAATTCCTTGATGCAGCCACACTTACTAATACCCTGATGGTTGGCATTTTGGCCACAAGTGAGAAAGTCTCTTCATAATCAACTCCTTGGGTTTCTGCAAAACCCTTAGCCACAAGTCTAGCTTTATACTTGTTTATGGATCCATCTTAGTTTCTCTTGACTTTGTAAATCCATCTAGAACCAATTACCTTCATTGATTCCTTCTTTGGCACTAGCTTCCAAGTATCATTCTCCTTGAGTCTTCTATTTCTTCATCCATGGCTTCCTTCCATTTTGCCTTGGTCTTTGCTGCTTCATATGAGGTAGGTTCCTCACATGATAAATCCTTAGCAAGATAAATAGAGTTCTTAGTAACTAAAGAAGTGTCATACCTATATCTGATTGGCTTCTTGCTCTCCCTTTGTGATCTCCTTATAGCTTGGTTGGATGATTCAGGTATATCCTCCAGCCTCTTCATCTTGACTTTGCCTTTTGATTTCCATGCCTTTAATTCTTCTAGGTTGATGATTTCCTCATCATCTGATTGGATGTCTTCAAGTTGGCTTGGCTCCTCCTTGGTGAGGCTTGGAAACTCCTCTTCCAAGTCATATGGCAACTTAACCTTCCTGCATTCACTTTCAAACCAAGAATCATTCTCGTCAATCACAACATCTCTACTGACCATAAATCCTTTGTTGGATGGATTATAAAATCTGTACCCTTTCTGATTTAAATCATACGCTATGAAGATGCACTTCTCTGCCTTAGGGTCTAACTTACCTCTAATTTGAGATGGGATATGCACATAAGCAACACATCCAAAGATTTTCCAAAGATCAAGTTATGGCCTCCTACCATGTCATGCTTCATATGGGGTCATATCATCAAGTGATTTGGATGGCAACCTATTAATAAGATAGGTGGCAATAGATACACGTTCTGTCCACAAATAAATAGGTGATCTTTTCTCATTTAGCATTGACCTAGTTTTTTCAATCATTAACCTATTTTTCTTCTCTGCTACCCCATTTTGCTCAGGGTTATACCTTGTTGTAATCTCCCTTTTAATTCATCTATCCTACAAGAATATATCAAATTCATTTGAGAAGTACTCACCTCCTCCATCTGACTTGAGTATTTTTAGGCTTCTTCCTGTTTGGTTTTCCACAAGTGCAAGATACTTCTTAAAGCAACTAAAAACCATCTTTGTACTTCATGAAATACAAGATAGTCCACCTACTGAAATCATTAATGAAGGACACATAATACCTTGAGCCAAAAATTGAAGGGTCCTTGCTTGGTCCCCACACATCTGTGTGGTCAAGCTCCAAGTAATTGTCATGCATATATCCTTTATTTGAGAAGAGTAACGTGTGAAATTTACCAAACTCACATGTACCACATTTATAGATCATTTGTTGCTTGGATACATTAGGTATCCCAAGCACACATTGATCTCCACATATTTGCTTTAAGGTTCTCTCCACAATATGTCCTAATCTTTTAGGCCAAATCTCAAGTTTTGATAATGTTTGATCCTTGTAATTATAAAGTGCAATATTCCTTGTATCTTCAAGTTCAAATGTAAATAATCTACCTATCTTTTCTCCCTTAGCTATTCTCTTGAATCCATGTTGGGGATCCTCCACAAATGCTCCATATTTGTTGAACCTAACTTGCAAACCCTTTTCCACAATCTTTCCAACACTCATCAAATTCTTGGTGATTGTAGGTACATAAAGAACCCCGCTCAATAGATTTCTATTCCCATCAGAGGTTTTGACATTTCCTACCTTGACCACTGAATGTTTGGTGTCATCACCTGTTTGTACTTGGTGCTTTCCCGTAGGTTCCTCAAGGTCAGAGAGAAGAGCTACATTTCCTGCCACATGGTTTCAACAACCTAAGTCAATATAGAAGAGTTGTTCATCATTCATACGTTGCTTTGAAGTCATGTTCATAATCAAAAGGGAATCCTCTTGATCCTCTACGTAATTGTTGTATCCTTTCCTTGATTTGTATCCTCCTTGGTAGTTATTGTTGTAATTTTTGTTGTAGTTGTAGTTGTAGCTTTGAGAATTATTTAATCTTCCTCTTGATTGTGAGTAGCCTCCTCTTTGATATCCTCTTCCTCTCTTATTCTTGTAGTTCCTATAGCACTCATTTGTAGTGTGAATAGACAATCCACATATGTTGCATGGGGAAGAGTTGAAGGGTCTCCCCCTACCTTGCTTACCTCCTCTGCCCCTACCTCTTGAGTTCCCACCTCTCCCTGCATAGCTATCTTGAGAAGTAGTACCTTCATCTTCAATCTTTTTGCTTTTCCCGTTCTCTTTAGTCTTGCCTTTATCATTGTATAGGGCAAAGGCGTTATTACCTCTTGTTGGTTCTCCATTTTTGTTGAGCTTGGCTTCATGGGTAAAGAGTTGCCCCATCAGTGTGGTAAGATTTGGAATCTGCATGTCCATGTATAATTCCATAGCAGTTGTGAACGTTTCCCATTTGTCATCTGCCTTGATGTCATTGATCACTTGTCTCACAATTTGCTCCTCTTCAATCTCCTCTCCTATGCTTGCCAATGGATTAGCTACATTTTTTACTTTGGTCACATATTCTAAAGCACTTTGCTTGGGTTGCTTCCTTTGAGTGGTAAACTCAATCCACAATTGGTTCTTTCTTGCTCTTGTATTGGAAGAAAAGTACGAAGACAATGTATCCCAAGTCTCTTGGGATGTTTTACAGTTCCTAATATGTGAAGAAGGAAGTCAGAGATAGAGTTAAGAAGATATGACCTTTGTAGTGCATCTTTGGCATACCATGAGTTGAGTCTTTCAAGCTCTTCTCTTGTAGGTTGTCCTTTGCTTCCAAAAATGGGCATCTCCTCATCTCCTAATATGTATCCATAGAGACTCGTTCCTTGCAAGTACGTCTTCATCCTCAAGGACCATGCTTGGTTATTGTTCCTGTCCAATTTATCAATAAAAGAAGGGAAACCATCTCCCATTTTACCTCAACTTCTCTCATACCCCTGTTGGGAAAGATGGATGGACACCTCAAGAAATGAGTTGGCACTCCTAATCCCTACTAAGTACCTATCCTATTTTACTTAAGAGTTGTGTTGTAGGCCCCTTTATTTTTCCAATGATACTAAATAAGTGCCTATGTCCTTTGGAGATGATGCTTCAAACAATAGGATCAAAATAGATAAGTTTGCAACTAGCTAGTGACCAAAAAGTTATTTTGGTCTTGACACGTGCTTGTAGTTTTGCTTAGTACTAAGAGTACAATAGCAATTAGAAACATTCCTTCTGAGGGTATCTAACTAGCTTAGAGATCTAATGATTCCAGTTAAAATGATATACCACACGCTGAGCAATGTCTTTAGCAAGTAGAATCTTACCCCCGACCTTTTAGGGACTCTCTAGAGAATGACTAGTGACCACTTTGAGACGCTTTCCTCCCAATTAGATGAATGAAACTTCTTCAAACTTTGCAAGCTTGTATTAGACTTTGATCTGGTTCCAATGAGCTATAAAACATTGAAAAGGATGGAGGGATCACTAAGATATGAGCAAGGCATGTACACTGTTCTAAGTGACAATGACAGAGAGACCAATAGAGATGATCAATGATATAATGTATTATAAGACAATGTTGTACATGATTATTGGCATGAATATGATGACCAATGATGGTGACAGCAGTAGGCTATAGTGTAAGCCTCTCAGCTACATCAAAAAATCAACAATATGCTCAATAATGAGAGCTCTCTTGGCCACGATATTTCAAGCTACTTTTATAGTGACTCTTTTTCAATTTGAATTTGAAATTCAAATAGAAATCCACCTAAAAGTTCTTCCTCTAAATGATGGGATATTCACTCATGAAAACACGCATACCATAAAGCTCTCCTAACTCCAGGAGTTTAGTGGCTTTATAAGATTCATCTAAGTCAAGTGACTTTTACAAAGGTTAATGGTGAAAACCATAAGCACTGGTTCATGTGGTTCTTCAGACAATCGCACATATCTTCTTCAATGACTAACCAAGTGTGAAGGCTTGGCATTTGCTTCAAGATTCTTCATCTTTTGAGTTGATATCCTCTCATGTATGTGGTGCTTCCTTGGTCAGATTTGGAAAATCATTTTCCAAATCATAGGGTAGCTTTATTTTCCTGCAATCATCCTCTAACTAACAGTAATTTTCATCAAATATCACATCCCTACTAACTATAAATCCTTTCTAAGTGGGATTATATAACCTATATCCTTTTTTATTCTGATCATAGCCAGTAAATATGCACCTTTCAGCTTTTGGATCAAGCTTTCCCCTAATCTATGAGGGCATGTGTGCATAAGAAATGCAACCCAAAGATCTTGCAATGATCTAAAGAAGGTCTCCTACCATTCCATGCCTCATAAGGTGTCATCCCTTCCAAAGATTTGGATGGAAGCGTATTGATTAGGTATGTAGCTATGGAAACAACCTCTGCCCATAGATAATTAGGGAGTTTTTTCTCATTGAACATTGATCTTGTAGCCTCTAGTATTAATCTATTTCTTGTCTATGCCACTCCGTACTGTTCAAGAGTGTAGCTTGATGTAATCTATCTCTTTATTCCTCTATCCTGTAAGAAGGATTCAAACTCATGTGAAAAATACTCACCACCTCCATTAGATCTAAACCTCTTCAACCTTTTACATGTTTGATTCTCAAACAATGCCAAATACTTCTTGAAACAAGTGAAGACTTCATCTTTATGCTTCATAAAATAAAGTACTGTCCACCTACTATAGTCATCTATGAATGAAATATAAAACCTTGACCCTAAAAATGATGACTCTCTACTAAGACCCCACACATCTGTGTGTACAGCTCCAAGTAGTCTTCATATATGTTTCCTCTTTTGTTGAATGGTTGCCTATGTGCCTTGCCAAATTTGCATGCTCCACATTTGTGAAGCATGTGTTGCTTGGAAACATTTGGGATGCCAAGCACACTCTGATCCCTACATATTTGCTTCAATGTCCTTTCACTTATATGACCTAGTCTCTTATGCCATATCTCCAATTCAGATAGGGTTTGGTCCTTGTAATTGAAGAGAGCAATGTTTCTTGTATCTTCAACTTCAAAGGTAAAAAGTCTACTAGATTTCTCACCTTTTTCAATCTTCTTGAAGCCTTGTTGAGGATCCTCCACATATGCTTCATGTCTTGTGAATCTAACCTGTAAAGCCCTCTCAACAATCTATCCAACACTAATTATATTTTTGGTTATTCTTGGCACATACAATACTCTGTTTAGAAGATTAATATTACCAACAGATGCTTTAACATTTCCAATTTTCTTTATTAAGTGCCTTGTGTCATCACTTGTCTAGACTTCATCTTTTCCTTTATGTTCTTCAGGGTCAGACAAGAATGCTACATTGCCAGCTACATGATTGGAACAATCAAAATCAATATAGAATAGGTATTGATCATCTTTACCTTGCTTTGCTATCACGTGCATACGTAATAGGGAATCCTCTTGAACATCTATATAATTGTTGTAGTCTCTCCTTCCTCTAAAGCCTCCTTGATAGTTATTGTTGTAACCTTGGTTATAATTGTGATGGTAGTTGTTTCCTCCATTATTGAACATGCCTCTTAATTGTCCATAGCCTCCTCTGTGGAAGCTTCTTGCTCTCTGATTCTTTTTGTTTCTGAAGCATTCATCTATGGTATGATTGGTCAAGCCACAAATGCTGCAAGGTAAAGAATTGTATGCTCTCCCCTTGCCTTGCTTTCCTGCTCTGCCCCTTGTAACATTAACAAGGATTGACATATGTTATGGAGTGAGTGTTTTGAGCCAATTCATGCATAAAACTAGAGAAGCTCACTTGGAAGTTGCTAAAAGAGTTTTGAAATACCTCAAAGGTACTCAAAATCAAGGTCTTTACTTCCCATACACATCAGATTTGGACATAAAGTTGTACTCAGATGTAGATTGGCCAGGATGTAAGGATGATAGAAGAAGTACTTCTGGCTATTTATCTTTTGTAGGTGATAAACCCGTCTCATGGTTTTCTAAGAAGCAATCAACTATTGCTCTATCTTCAACATAGGTTGAATACAGGGGATTAGCAAATGCTACACAAGAAGCTATTTGGATTAGGTTGCTCTACTCATATTTGGGACTCCACACTCATTCACCTATGATCTTTGGTGATAACACTAGCTCTTTGCATCTTTCAGCCAACCCCATTTATCATGCAAGAACTAAGCATATAGAAGTGCACTATCCTTATCTTAGAGAGAAACTCTTGAGCAAAGAGATTCAACTAGCATATGTATCTACAAATATGCAATGTGATGATTTGTTAACCAAAGCACTTGATGGTACTAAGCTTTGCAGGTTTAAAACCATGATTGGATTACAGGATTTTCAAAAAGATTGATGAACCAATTCAAGCCAAGATGTTTGGCTTGAGGTGGAGTTGTTGGTGCAAATGTTCAAGCCTACACATTTGGCTTAGCATGGAAGACATTGTGTGGAACTAGCACTTGATGATTCATGTGAACTATAGCTTGTAATTACTTGATCATTTACCATTGTAAAACATTAATTCTTTGGAAAATCTTGTAAAAGCTTATAACTTGTGGAGTTAGGAAGAATATTAGCTACAACTTCAAGTTGAGGGAATATATCCTAAATCAGTGGAGTCACTTTTTATTGGAGCCAAAGTTTTAATTCAAACTTCAAACTTAGAAATTGTTGGAGATATACGTCTGTGGAAGCACGCGAACAGCACAAGGAAGAAGAAGAAGCTTGGAGCACAACACACAATACTGAATGTATTACTAGAGAATGTACAAAGATAAGTAGCCCATTAGGGCAATAGGCATATATACAAGCCGGGGGAAAAAAACCTCCTAAAGAGGGAAAAAAGTGCCCCGACTGTCCTAGTGTGTTCACACACATCACTACCTAAATATATCAACAAATTCCCCCTGGGAGTGATGCGGTGAACAAGGAGCTAGCACTCATGTATAAGGAAGTGCCAAGCTATGTGGAAATCACTCCACAAAAGGAAGTAAGCCCAAAGCTTTGCGGAAAGCTTCAAACTTCTCCCTAGGCAGAGCCTTCGTGAAAAGGTCTGCAATGTTCTCATGCGCGGGCACATATGCCAAGCTAATCTCCCCAGGAGAGAACCTCTCCCTGACATAGTGATAATGCACCTCAATGTGCTTAGTGCGAGCATGGAACACAGGGTTCCTCGCAACTGCCAATGTGCTCTGACTGTCAGTGAAGATGGTGGTGGCAGAAGACTGGCCAACACCCAAATCAGCCATAAGGCGTCTGAGCCACACACACTCAACAGTCGCTGTGAAAGCTGCCCTATACTCAGCCTCACAACTGGAAGTGGCCACAGTAGGCTGCTTCTTGCTCAACCAAGATATACATGAGCTACCAAGCATGAAGCAAAGACCACTGGTGGACACACGAGTGTCATAGCAACCAGCCCAATCTGAGTCAGAAAAAGCATGCAAATCTGGTGGTAGTGATCCCCCCTTGGGATAAAACAACCCAAGTAGCCAAGTACCACTCAAGTAGCGAAAGATGCGCTTAACCGCCTTCCAATGCGTGACTCCTGGGCAATGCATAAACCTGCTCATCTGTGAGACAGCAAACTGAATATCTGGCCGAGTAATGCATAAGTAAATCAAGCATCCAACAGCCTCCTGATAGAGAACAGCATCAAATGCATCTCCAGCATCATGAAGACTCAATCGTAAACCTGTCTCCATAGGAGTGGCAATAGGCTTACATTCTTCAAGGCCAAAATGTTGCAATAATGTGTCAATATATTTCGTTTGACACAAAGCCATTCCACCATCAACTTGCATAAACTGAATTCCTAAATAGTGATGCAAATGCCCCAAATGAGACATCTCAAATGAGGCATGCAAATCATCCTTGAAATCAGCAATATGCTTCTCAATAGGACCAGTGAGCAGCATGTCGTCAACATAGACAACAATGATCAGAAGCACATCATTAGCACGCTTAACATATAAGGTGCTTTCAGTTGGACTGTTCTCAAAACCATGTGCAATCAGATAGGCATGTATCTTCTCATACCAAGCACGTGCTGCTTGCTTTAAACCATATAATGCCTTCTTTAATATGCACACCTGGTTTTCATGCCCTTTTTTAACAAAGCCACGGGGCTGAAAAACATACACTTCTTCATGCAAGTCACCATTCAGAAATGCTGTTTTAATGTCCAACTGATGTACATTCCAACCATGATGGGCTGCAAGTGCACAAATGCTCCGAACAGTAGTCATACGGCATGTAGGTGCAAAGGTCTCATCAAAATCAATGCCTCTTTCCTGCACATAACCCTTTGCAACAAGCCTAGCCTGTCAACTGTACCATCAGGTTTACGCTTCAGCTTGTATACCCACTTAGTGCCAATGGCCTTCTTGCCTGGAGGCAAGTCACATAAAGACCATGTACCATTCTTCATTATAGCATCATATTCAGATTGCATAGCAGCCATCCCATTTTCTGAATTCTGTGCTTCATCACAAGAAACAGGCTCATTCTCATCACACAGACTAGACGCAGCCATAGCATAGCAATCTGATGCAAAGGAGGCACTATGAGAGCCTGAACGAGTACGATATGACAAAGGTGCATCTAATTTGCTGTCACGCAAAGTTTGCACCAGCCATTTTGGCATAGTTTTTGCCTGCTCAATATCAGCTCTCTCATCAACAAGTGCATCATGTAAATCTGCATCAGAAATGGAATGATCTACATCATCATATGAAACCTGCAAAGGCTGAGAAGTTGCCTCATTAGGACCAGCACTAGACTTTCCACCTGTGAAAAGAGGCATCAAAGTATCATACATGTCTTTGGAGCTAACAGATGTCTCCTTAGTACATGACTGAATAGCATCTTCCACAAATACAACATCACGGCTAACCAGAATGTGTTTAGTCTGTGGATGATACAGACGATAGCCTTTACTTTCAGAACTGTATCCAATAAAAATACATTTTATTGCCTTATCATCCAATTTTTTGCGATGTTGTTCAGGCACTAGCGCATATGCCAAACAACCAAAAACACGCAGATGAGGAACAGATGGCTTGCCGTCATGCCAAGCCTCATATGGAGTGATAGATTGCAGCGCTTTAGTGGGACACCTGTTCAGTACATATGCTGCACACATGACAGCCTCAAGCCAGAAACTATGTGGTAAAGCCTGACTTTTGACCATGCACCTCGCCATCTCCATGAGTGACCTGTTCTTTCGTTCAGCAAATCTATTCTCTTGAGGTGTATACGGCACTGTACACTAGTGTTTTATCCCACGTTCAGCCAGAAATGCATTAAAATTAGAAGACATATATTCCCCCCCTCGATCAGAACAGAGGGTGCCCATTTTACATGCTGACAGATTTTCAGCCAAAACCAAAAACTGTTTGAAGCACATGAACACTTCGGACTTTGCTTTGAGTGGATATACCCATGCATGCCTGGAAAAATCATCAATGAAAGTCACGAAGTAAAGGTAATTTCCAAAAGGGGATGTCTGCATAGGACCACAGACATCACTATGTACAAGCTGCAATTTCTACGTAGCCCGAACTGAACCATCTTTTGGAAAGGAGAAATGCTGCATTTTGCCCAAAATACAACCTTCACAAACATGTTTTCCAGGTACCTCAAGTTTGGGCAAAGAGGACACCATTTCAGATTTCTGCATGCGTAGCAAACTAGCAAAATTCAGATGACCAAAGCGTGCATGCCAAAGCTTTGCATCTGACATAGCCTGAGAATCATTTACTACACATGCCAAATCATTTATAGATCTTTCATAGTCTATGAGCTTATACAGCCCACGACATAAAATGCCAGAAGCAATAATCACATCGCCATTTGACAGATCATGAACTGTACACCTGTCATCAACAAATTTCACAACCAAGCCAATCTTGGCTAATGCAGAAACTGAGAACATGTTCTTTTTTATCCCTGGCACAAATAAAGCATCTGACAAAGTGAAAGAACTACCATCAGCTGTAGTCATAATGATCTTACCAACTCCCATAACAGGATAAGAGGAGTTGTTGGCACATGTAACAGTATTCCCTGTAGGGGCAGGCTCGAGTGAAGAGAAGAAACTGCGCTGCGAGGTAATATGTTTGGTTGCCCCACTGTCAAAATACCAAACATCTGAGTCTACTACAGACATGCACTGATCATGAGAAGATGGGTCAAAACTGTAGACAGTAGTAAACGCCCATTCTTCTTCCTGCACAAGATTTGCAGACTCTGTTTTTGGTGTAGAGGCCTCTGCAACAACCATTCCAGCCTCTTTCTTCTTTTCCTCTTTAGCAGCCAGTTTTGGACAATTCTTTATGATATGATCATTTCCTTTACAGTACTTGCAAAACAATTTTTGCTTTTCTGATTTCTTCTCATCTTTATCCTGGTTCTTCGATTGTGCAGCATTTGCAAATTTCTGCTTACTAGTAGAAGAGCCCCATTTTCCTTTGCCCTTCTGACTAGCCAGGAAAGCTTGATCTGCAACTCGCATAATGGACCTGTTCTGCCTGGACTGATCTTCCTGCAACAGAACAGAGACTAACTCCTCAAATGATAAGGCATTTGGATTGCCTTTCATCATCAACTGAAGAGTAGAAGCAAAACTCTGATATGAGTCAGGAAGACCATTCAGAACGGTCTGCACAAGTGAGCTATCTGGTATAACCTCATCAGTAGAAATCAACTGTTCCTTCAAATCTTTGATCTTCGTTAGGAAATTGTCCATAGAATCACCTTCATTCATGTGCTCACTCTCCAACTGTTTTCGGAGGTAAGCAACACGAGCCTCATTCCTAGCTTGGTACAATGTGGTAAGTGTATCCCAAGCATCCTTTGCTGTTCTGCAAGAGCAAATGTGAGGAATAATGGCACGTTTGACAAACAAAGTTATCAATGCATGTGCCTGGGCATCTCTGCCATCCCAGCGAATCTGCTCTGCAGTAGGTGCAACAGAAACAGCAACACGAACAGGAATCTGCACAATATCATCTTCGACACCATCTTCATCAGCTCCAGCACCTGTATTCGCAGTACCTGTAGTTGCAGGTGTAACAGGACGTCTTTCAACACCCTGCACAATGTTCCACAGTCCTTTTGCAACCAATACATGTCGCATCATATAAGCCCATAATTGGTAGTTGGTACCATCCAACTTATCCTCAACAGCCAACATACGATATACATCACTGCTTTCAGCCATGGCCGGTGACTAAAATACCTTGATGCAGAAAATTGACTGTATCTCAAAAAGTTGAATGGAACTGCCCAAATGAGTTCTACTAGACGTGTAGTAGACTTCGAGACGCTTAAACTGGCAAACAGAAGCTAGTATATATCTTTGGCAAAAAAATGACGAAATAGCTTGCACAAGCACTGCGATAGTGCATTCAGAGGCCGAAACAACTCAGATCGCGATTTCGGCACCACAAAGCGAAGCTGTTTTGATCTCTGAAACACCCTGAGTATGCTCACCAAATTTCATGCGAATTTGAGACTGCAAATGGAGGAGTGTCGACGGCACCCTAGATGAAGCGACAACCTGCTCTGATACCAATTGTTGGAGATAGACATCTGCGAAAGCACGCGAACAGCACAAGGAAGAAGAAGAAGCTTGGAGCACAACAGACAATACTGAATGTATTACTAGAGAATGTACAAAGATAAGTAGCGCATTAGGGCAATAGGCATATATACAAGCCGGGGGAAAAAAACCTCCTAAAGAGGGAAAAAAGTGCCCCGGCGGTCCTAGTGTGTTCACACACATCGCTACCTAAATATATCAACAGAAGTAACACATATAAAAGACTTTGTAAAATCGCATAGTGCATGCCTCATTTTAGAGCTCACTCTTTGATCACTTATAGAGCTTGCATAGCTCACACTATAGGTCACTCAATTCATCAGCATTGAGCATCATTACAATGCCAATGAATCTATACAATTATGTTCTATAATACATATAGCTCATTGAACATCTCTGTCTACTTCTCTACTATGACTACTCAGAATAATGAACTTCTTCTGGTCATATCTCAGTGAATACTCAACCATGTTACATAACCTTTTGCTTCTTGGAACCAGCTTGAAGTCTACTTTGTGCTGTAAAAATTTTAAGCCATGTCTTTCACACATCAGGGAGAAATCACCGTCCAAATGTTCACTGGTCATCTACTGGTTGTTCCCTAAAATATCGGGGGTAAGATCTGATTTACTAAAGTTATTTCTCAGAGCATAATTGATCATTTTAAATTGTTCTAATTGCAATCATTAGCTATCTAAGATACTTGAATTCTCCCAAAAGGAATTTTTCCAATTGTTACTGTGCTATGAGCTCTGAGTAAAAAAAACCCAATAGGTGTATGGACTAAAATAGAAAGTTTTTCAACAATAGTGATTCTTGAACTAGTCTGTTTTGGATTAAGTGTTTCAAGTATCGATTCCAAAGTACATAGGTACTTTCTTGGTGTCATTTACAAGCTAAAAGGGCCTACTTTTTAACTTTGAAGTGCATCAAGGCTGGTACAAAATAGGTTTTAGTAGTACCATCTCACTTCCTTGAGGTATCCATCTATCTCTTCCAACAACATTTACAATGATAGCGTTCTTATCATTGCCTATTTTCACATGCATCTCTGATGTAACTCTAGACCAAAATTTTCTTTTAAAGTGAATTTCAGGATTGCTTTCATGATTTTCATGATTAGGTTGAGTAGGTCCTAAGAAATTTTTATGAACATTTACTTCATCATCATCAAGGTCCTCTTCATTAGATTCATCAAAGTTTAAGGCTTCATTCATAACTTGAACTTGATCTAGAGAATCTTGCATCGTAGTATCTAGATTAAGCAGAAACCTCTTCCTTTTAATTAGGCCGATAACGTTATCTTTAAAAACAGGCTTTGCAATAGAGAAAACTTGTTCTAAAGACATAGTCACTTGACTCTTAAGAAAAATGTCATCTAAAATCTCCATAGGATCTATTTTTCTCTCAATTTTTGAAATCATGATGGCTTTATGTTTTCTCTTTGGTTTCTTTTGTTTTTGCTCAGGATCTCGTTTTTGTTCATGTCCTTGCGTTTGGTCTTGAGATTGTTTTGATTGTTCTTGTTTCTCAAAAGGCTTTCGTTCCATTTTTCTTTGCTTTGTCTTCTTATCTTTTTGTTTCTCCTCTTGTTTTTGTTCATTGGGGTGTGGTTCTTGTTTTGTATCTTTGGGTTGCGATGTTTCCCCTTGCTCTATGATGGTTTCTATTCCCTTTGAGGTTTGTTTTTGAGTCACTCTTCTTTCACTAGGCTGAGTTTCATCTCTTTTTGTTTTTCTTCTACATTGGATATGTGAGAAATAAGAGATTGATCTTCTATCGGTGACTCCCAAGCTGTTATTCTCATAATCTCATCTCGTGCTCTTACTAAAGCCACTATGGAAAAGTCAACTTCCTTTGTGGGTTTACTTGATTCTACTTCTTTTTCATCAAGAGCTTCTAGTTTCACCCTTCTAGTTCCTGCATCCATTATGGTTATATTTTCATAGTGTTTTTTCATTCCTCCCTTACCTCATTGCAAAGGTAGCCTAGATCGATAGTCACAAATTTTCTTGTCAATGTCTATTACTAGTCATTGCTCCTTAGTAGCCTTCAATAGTTCACAATCTCTCAAAAAGTGCTCTAACGAATCACACCAATGACACCTACGAGGGCCATGCACAAAACCATTTTGATTTTGAGGATTTTGATTAACTTGTGGTGGGAAATTTTGAAATTGAGGATTTTGTTGATAAGATATTGCTTGAGCAGCATAATTAGGATTTTGATAAGCAATTGATGTATTTGAGGAGCTTGGGGAGCAGAATGTGGTACTTGAGGTGCAAGAGGAGCTTCCATAGTATACGATTGATGATTTTGAAAGTTTTGATTTTGAGGATTTTGAAAAGTTGTTTGAGAAGCTACTTGTAGATTTTGATTGGGAGCTATAACATGTTGATTAGGCTCTTGAAAAGAAATTGGGTTCATTTGATTTTGGAAAGTTTTGATTTAGTTAGATTGTAAAGCATCTATAGTCTTGGCCAAATTGATTGTGTAGCAATAAGACTTTCCATTGGCTTAGTGTGAATTTCCACTTGAGATTGTTCAACTACACTTTTCTTTGGCTCTACTTCAAAAACTTGACTAGGCTCCATCATTTGAGGAATAGGAGTAGAGTCAAAAAGCATAGCATGGGATTGTTCTCTAACTTGCTCCTTAGCTTGTGGAAGGCTAGCTTGAGGAAGACTAGTTTGCTCATAAAGCATGGATTGTCTTTGATGTCTATGGGCTACAACCTCTACTACTTTATGCACTTTTTGCCAATTCTCAATAAGACCATAGCATTTATTTGGCTCTCCTAGTCATCATTCAACTTCCCTACGAGTTTCAGGATGAAGAAGTTTAAGAAAAATGATCACAAGATCAAGTTCCAAAGTTATCTTATCCTCATCAGGAAGTTGTTCATAGCGTCTAATATACTCATTTTGTAAGTGAGTAATAGAGCTACTAGGCTTTGGGGAATTGACCCATCATAAGAATCCATCCCAATTATGTTGGCTATAATCCTCAAGATAGAGCTCTTTGACCATCTCCTTTTTGAAATCACTCCAAGGAAGACTATCATATTAAGTGACACGGTTTATGATAGAGCTATCAATAATTCATTCAAACAATGTTATCAAAAGATCTTCGGGAAGACCAAAAATCATAGCTTGTTCTTCAAACAAATCTAAGTAGCATGTGATGTTGATTCCATTGAATTTTCCCTTCTCTCTCAACATAGAAGAGACTATTCTTTGGCCTTGTTTCTCAAGAATACGGGATTTGAATCCTTCCTCCATCTTACGTGAATGTGCAAGTGATGCACGATGCTCTAGATCTCTCACAAATGTATTTACTGCATGACAAAGATACGCACGATATTGTGAGAAATCCAGTGCAATGCTCAAGAATGATGATGATAATATGATGAGGATGAAAAATATGTAAGAAAGGATATGGATCACAACCTCCCAACAAGATCAAAAGCAAATGCCATGAAGCATTTCATGTCGGGTTCAAATGTGGAGGTGATTGCAATCCGGGTGGATCGGGTTTGATCGCTGCACATGCAAAGTGTATGAAGCTAGTGAGTGTTGGAAGGTTTATGTGATAAAAAATATGAAGGTGAAGATGAAGTTGGTTATGGGGAAGAGAGATGTCATGATTTGATTATGGAAAGGAGAACATATGAATTCAAGATAAATGCATGAACATAAATGATGACGACAAAAGAAAACCATTCACATGAATCAATTTGGAAAGGAGGAATGGTCCAAAAAAATGGAGCTTCTTATACACTTTCCTAATTTAATTCATATGCCTGAACGAGTACGATATGACAAAGGTGCATCTAATTTAATGTCACGCAAAGTTTGCACCAGCCATTTTGGCATAGTTTTTGCCTGCTCAATATCAGCTCTCTCATCAACAAGTGCATCATGTAAATCTGCATCAGAAATGGAATGATCTCCATCATCATATGAAACTTGCAAAGGCTGAGAAGTTGCCTCATTAGGACCAGCACTAGACTGTCCACGTGTAAAAAGAGGCATCAAAGTATCATACATGTCTTTGGAGCTAACAGATGTCTCCTTAGTACATGAAAGCAATGGCTGAATAGCATCTTCCACAAAACATCACGGCTAACCAGAATGCATTTAGTTTGTGGATGATACAGACGATAGCCTTTACTTTCAGAACTATACCCAACAAAAATACATTTTACTGCCTAGATAACTAATTTTCTACGATGTTGTTCAGGCATTAGTGCATATGCCAAACAACCAAAAACACGCAGATGAGCAACAGATGACTTGCGGTCATGCCAAGCCTCATATGGAGTGATAGACTGCAGTGCTTTAGTAGGACACCTGTTCAGTACATATATTGCACACATGACAGCCTCAAGCCAGAAACTATGTGGTAAAGCTTGACTCTTGACCATGCACCTCGCCATCTCCATGAGTGACCTGTTCTTTTGTTCAGCAACTCCATTCTGTTGAGGTGTATATGGCACTATACACTGGTGTTTTATCCCACGTTCAGCCAGAAATGCATTAAAATCAAAAGACATATATTCCCCCCCTCGATCAGAACGGAGGGTGCCCATTTTACATGCTGACAGATTTTCAGCCAAAACCAAAAACTGTTTAAAGCACATGAATACTTCGGACTTTGCTTTGAGTGGATATACCCATGCATGTCTGGAAAAATCATCAATGAAAGTCACAAAGTAAAGGTAATTTCCGAAAGAGGATGTCTGCATAGGACCACACACATCACTATGTACAAGCTGCAATTTTTGTGTAGCTCGAACTGAACCATCTTTTGGAAAGGAGGAACGCTGCATTTTGCCCAAAATACAGCCTTCATAAACATGTTTTCCAGGTGCCTCAAGTTTGGGCAAAGAGGACACCATTTCAGATTTCTGTAGGTGATGCAAACTAGCAAAATTCAGATGACCAAAGCATGCATGCCAAAGCTTTTCATTTGACATAGCCTGAGAATCATTTACTGCACATGCCAAATCATTTTCAAAAACAGCAGTATGAACAGGAATCTACACAATATCATCTTCGACACCATCTTCATCAGCTCCAGCACCTGTATTTGCAGTAGCTGTTGTTACAGGTGTAACAGGACGTCTTTCAACACCCTGCACAATGTTCCACAATCCTTTTGCAACCAATACATGTCGCATCATATAAGCCCATAGTGGGTAGTTGGTACCATCCAACTTATCCTCAATAGCCAACATACGGAATACATCACTGCTTTGAGCCATGGCAGGTGACTAAAATACGTTGATGCAGAAAATTGACTATATCTCAAAAAGTTGAAAAGAATTGCCCAGACAAATTCTGCTAGACCTGTAGCAAACTTCGAGATGCTTATACTGGCGAATAGAAATTGGTATATACCTTTGGCACAAAAAGACAAAATAGCCTGCACAAGCGCTACGATAGTGCGTTCGGAGGCCAAAACGAGCTCAAACCGTGATTTCGGAAAACGGAGGAGTGTCGATGGCACCCTAGATGAAGCAACGACCTGCTTTGATACCAATTGTTGGAGTTAGACGTCTGCGAAAGCACGCGAACAGCACAAGGAAGAAGAAGAAGCTTGGAGCACAACACACAATACTAAATATATTACTAGAGAATGTACAAAGATAAGTAGCCCATTAGGGCAATAGGCATATATACAAGCCAGGGGAAAAAACCTCCTAAAGAGGGAAAAAAGTGCCCCGACGGTCCTAGTGTGTTCACACATCACTACGTAAATATATCAACATGCAGAAGATATTCATGGCTTTATGCCGAAGCCAAGTAGCACATACTTGTTTTTTGGTTGTGGTAGCTTTCCAAAAAGCATGGTTGCGATGAACATGCAGAGTAATTAGGAGGTCTTTTGTCTATATCCAGGCTTTGCGATGAGGTGCTAAAAGTGAATCGAACACGCTATTTAAGGGGGGAAATTATTCTAATCAGAGAAAGGGGGGTTATTGTGCTAATTTTTTATGTGCTGTGGGTGGAAGGATAGGGGCGCTTGATTGCCTGGCGGATCATGAGAGAGAGAGAAGGGCTGCTCCACTCAAATTGAAAGTGAGAGAGTCTGTTTGTTTCAAGCATTTGGTGATTAATTACTTGGTGCTGGAGCCAAGAGAGGAAAATATCAGAGGGAAAACAGATAAAGATGTGAGAAAATCAGATAACTTACTTGGTTCTGCATTGTAGATTGTGCATTAGAGAGTTGTTGTATTGGTGGAGGATAAGTGAAAAAGGGGCTGCATTGTACAAACTTCATCTCATCTTCATAGATAACCAAGAATTAAAGGTTATGAGGTTTATGCATGATGAGAATGAAAAGAAAACCATAGATGAATCAAATTCAAAAGGAAGAATGGTCCAAGAATGGAGCTTCTTTGACACTTTCAAATCTGAAACATATGCGTGGGTGTTTGTGGGTGGTATGAATGCATGTGGGTCATGATTTATGAATGAATAGGAAATTATTCTCTCAATCGCAATGGATGATCCTCATTGGTTCAACGCAAGACTACGGAACCTTCTCACACATAGAAAGAGATAGAAGGAGACATGTAAAAACATATAAGAGACTAAGAGACAAAAGATAAGAGACATGAAGTAGACGATAATGTAATGACATACATATACATGAATGTTGTGATAAATCAAGCTAAGCATTCTATTGGTCAAAGGCGGTCCGCACGACCCTCTCACTACGACATTATGTCACACGTAAGAGGATAGGTTCCACTTCATTGACCCTATATCTTTCTAGGATCCTAATGTGTTTCTAAAGAAGTCTAAGACTCATAAAACCAAATCTAACTCACTCACATGCTCCACTGAGGGTGAGCAAAGAAAGTGAAATTGGGTTTTTGAACCTATCCTAAATTGCAAGTCTAAATTAAATTTTGATTCTAGGAACTATGCTCTTACTAGCCCACCTTGGATCCTCACATGCTCAACTGAGGGTGATTATCTCAAGGAAACCATGTGCTAGCAAGGGCCCTATGGATGCTTAACAGTGATGCTCTATGAGTTTGGAGGAGGGTTTTTATAGTTTTTTGAATACCTCAACTCTAGAGAAAACAACTCTCAACCCGAAGATCAACTGCTTTTGATTACAACCATTGGATTTATCAAATGGATGGCTAAGATTAGTTCTTTATATAATATCTAGGGCAAAGGGGGGAAAATTAATCGCATTCATTATCCATCATTGGATCTAGGGCTGATCTAGACGTTCAGATCAGTACAGACATGGATTTGGATAAGGTAAGCTCCTATTTTTGGATGAACTTTTCATTATTGGTCTTTGACCATCAAAAAAAGCTTATCTAATGGAAAAAACTCGTGGATCCTCCTTGCTTGATGCTTTAGTGCATCTCCATCCTTGAATGTGTGCTCATCGTGAGCGTACAACATGGTTGAATCATTGTTTTCCATGTGGCAACCCTTCAAGCCTTCAATTTTCTTATTGTAGGAAACCCTAGCGACCTTGAAAACTCAATTTTGTGCTCTTTGACCCTCCAAATAACCTTTGATGAAGATGAAAATTTGTAGCGCTATGTCTTGAAAGGTCTCCTTAAGGAATATGCAAAAACAAACTCCCATCTGAATCTCCCTTATACAAGTTTGACTATATTTGGAAGTTTTCAAGGTGTCATTAAGGTGTCTAGGAAGCTCTGATAGTCTTGAAAATGTGTACAAATATGTAGCCACGTATGAACTTTATACATGCCAAACCATATGGCTAACAAAAATTCCTATACAAGATTTTGTAGGGTCTAAGTGGAAAAAGTATATTTTTTACAAAATGCACATGGCATGTCAATGTGCTAGAAAATCCTTTTGCATGTGAAATTAAGGCTATAGACTACCTTTGATAGGCTTTACAAGTATATGAATTTTCATGTGATTTGGAGACATTGAAATTTTTACCTAACTTCCAAAATTTGACCAGCTTTGATCGCTACCCTGGACTTACTTGATTTCTTCCAAAGTTTGCATGTGAACTCCCTTTGACATCTTTGATGCATCTTGGACTTCTCAGGGAATTATGGATACCTTCACTGAATGTGTGTCTTATAGGCCTTCATGAATGAGAGAGGAGAGAAAATTTCGATGATTGTGTGAGTACCACCACCTTGTCAATCCATGGGGACATGAGAACTGGTATGAAGACCGAGAGCATGTGAAGGCACAAATGTGTGAGTGAGAAGCACACTAACATGCACACACATACACACACATACACACACATGCACACAAGGCAATATCAAAGAGAGGTAACAATGGAAAGCTTTCTATTGCAAAGAATTATCTTACAAAAGCTCAAATCTCTCAAAAAGTACTAAGAAGCTCACTCTCTAACAAGCCAACCCCAAAAATGAGCTCTCTAGCTCTTTTGATAGTTTTTTTACTAGTTTTGGTCCTGTCCAGACTTAATGTCTGGCCTACTTAAAAACTAGGCTCCAAGGTTTATTTGAGGGCTCAAACGGACTCTAAAAATTATGAAAATTTGTAAGTAGATGCCTCTAATACTCCTCAAGCTCGAGGGCTCCTTGACTTGAAGAAAATGGAGTTAACAAAAGGTGAAATGATATTTACAATAGTTTTAGTGATCAAAATCACTCTTTTTGTAGGGGTTTCTTCTAAAAATTTGACATACACTTCTTGGAGCTCCTTACTTGCTCCTTCTTCTTGTGTGTCCAATTCTTCGACATATTCTTGCACCTCGTTGCTGACCTTGAGTGCTTACAAGGCCATTGGATGCTTGATTTACTTATGCATTACTCAATTAGATATTCAGTTTGTTGTCTCAAAGATGAGCAGGTTTATTCATTGTCCATGTGTTAATCAGTGGCATGCAATTAAGCGCATCTTTGGCTACTTGAGTGCTACCTGACTACTTGGATTGTTTTATCGCAAGGGCGAATCACTATCGCCAAATTCACATTCTTTTTCTAACTCTGATATAGGCTAGTTGCTATGAAACTCATGTGTCCACCACTAGTTTTTGCTTCATGCTTGGTAGATTATTCATATCTTGGTTGAGCAAGAAACATCGTACTTTGGTCACTTCTAGTTGTGAGGTTGAGTATAGGGCAGCTTTCACAATGACTATTGAGTGTCTGTGGCTCAGATGCCCCATGGCGAATTTGGGTGTTTGTTAGTCTTTTGCCACCACCATCTTTATTGATAGTCAAAGCGCATTGACAATTGCGAGGAGCCTTGTGTTCCATGTTCGCACTAAGCACATTCAGGTGCAATATCATTATGTCATGGAGAGGTTCTCTTCGGGAGAGATCAGTTTGGCATATGTGCCCACATAGGAGAACATTGAAGACCTTTTCACAAAGGCTCTACCTAGGGAGAAGTTTGAAGCTTTCTACAAAGCTTTGGGCTTACTTCCTTTTGTGGATTCATACCACACAACTTGGCACTTCCTCATACGTGAGTGCTAGCTCCTTGTTCACTGCATCACTCCGAGGGGGGATTTATTGATATATTTTGATAGTGATGTGTGTGAACACACTAGGACTACCTGGGCAGTTTTTTCCCTCTTTAGGATTTTTCCCCCCTGCTTGTATATATGCCTATAACCCTAATGGGTTAAATATCTTTGTACATTCTCTTGGTAATACCTACATAATTCTATGTTTTGCTCCAAGCTTCTCCTTCTTCTTCCTTGTGCTATTTTTCTACTTCCATAGACCTCAATCTCCAACAATGCTTGCATTCTACGATATAGCCATCACCCTTTTCTATCATAAACGCAACAAAGCTTTCTCGGATTACTTTCAATAATCGAAACTAAGAAATAGATGAAAATTTGATAAACAAAGCACACACTTTATGTATGGAGCTATTCTCTTTCTTCTATGTAATTACGGAGTGGAGGGGAGAGGGTAGAGAGATACGGGATGCTCACTCTCTATCTCTCTCACTAAGAGAAAAAGGTACGGAAAAAATGAAAAATAAAGGAGGAAGAAAAGGATACCTAAAAATCATCGGAAATCTTTGATAAATTTTGTCCTCATGAGTTTTAAGGTTCCTTCTTAGAAGACTTTTATTGAGATACTATATTGAAGTATCTTCTAATTTTGAACCTATGAATCTTTTTGGTCTTCTTCTTCTAGATTTATTACCATCTTTTTTTAATCCATGCTATTTTTTTCCTCTATTTTTTATTTTTGTTTCTCTTGTGTTATTCTATCTTGCATTTCTTATTTTTTACTTCTTTTTCTTTTTCTTTTATTTTTAGGACTACGGTTTTAATATATTATACACTAATATATGTACAAGAGTTTCAAATTAAAACAAGCGTTTAAGGTTGGAGAAATGGGTTCCTAAGGCTCCAAGATAGGGTCTTTAATTGGAACAACTAGGGTTCCTTATGGCTAAGGTTACCAATATGCTATCATAGTGCAAGTACCTAGTTTAATGATTTATGTAGATGGGTTTATAAGGTTTGGAATTAGCTTCTAGGGTTAGAAACTAGATCTCAAGGGTCATCTCTTTTAAGGTTTTCAATACATTTTTCTTTCTAAAGTTGGGTATGCACACATTTATGATTTATGGTAAGTAAGGTTTCTTAGACTCAAGGATTCTAGGGCTTCTCATTAGGGTAAAATTTACAAGGTTTTTCAAGGGTTTCAAATATAAAACGTTTTGGTGTTTTGATGGGTTAAAGTTTGAATTCGAATAGGGTTCCAAGGGATTAATTATTCCTAAGGTTCTTAGCTAATTTAGAGTTACATGCGAAGGGTTAATTTAGGGTTTTTGTAAAGGTTCTTAGGGTTGATACATGAGTTTTCAAGGGTTAAAGAATCAAATGTCTTTATACAATTAGTGTTGTAGATTTCTAGGGTTTTCTTAGGTGAAAAGACTTATATAATTCATCCAAATGAAGAGTTTTGCATTATAGAGTCACTTAAATAATCCAAGCATCTAAATAAATATACGATTCTTTTTGGTTCCTGCAAACAATTCTTGAAATCACAATCTATAAGGAGTAAAGTAATGAAGAGAAATAATTTTTGAAAGTTTTTAGTAAA
Source organism: Ceratopteris richardii (assembly GCA_020310875.1). Classification (NCBI taxonomy): domain Eukaryota; kingdom Viridiplantae; phylum Streptophyta; class Polypodiopsida; order Polypodiales; family Pteridaceae; genus Ceratopteris; species Ceratopteris richardii. The sequence continues at coordinate 115,503,496 of CM035436.1, forward strand.
CAATCCAAAAGGAGTTTCATCTGTATATAATATATACATGCAAGGTGAAGACCCTCCTAAAAAGGGAAGAAAGTTCCCGAGCAATCCTAAATGTGTTCAAATATATCACTATCAAAATATATCCACAAATGATCTTTAGGAGACATGTAGTAAGAAAGAAGCTAGCACTCATGTATAAGGAAGTGCTGAGCTATGTAGAAAGAGATCAATCCAAAAAAGGAAGTACGCCCAAAGCTTTGTTGAAAGAGATCAATCAACAAAAGGAAGTAAGCCCAAAGCTCAAAATATGTGCTTAATAGTTGTCCCACCAGATCACTCCAATCTACCAGTCCATATGAGGCTTTGCATGGTCGCAAGCCATCTATTGCTCATGTATGTGTCTTTGGTTGTATCACATAAACATTAGTGCCTGAATAACAACAAAGGAGGTTGGATGATAAAGCAATCAAATATATGTTTATGGGTATAGTTCTGAAAGCAAAGGCTATCATTTGTATCATCCACAGACTAAACATATTTGGTTAGCAATGATGTTGTTTTCGGTGAAAGATGCAATTCAACCATTACTTTCATGCACCAAGTAGACTTTAGTTAGCTCTAGAGATACACACATCACTTTTCTGCCTCTTTTTATAGGTGGAAAGTTAAGTTTTGGTCAAAATGAGGTAGTTTCTTAGCCTTTATAGGTTCCACATGATGATGCAAATCATTCCATTTTTTATGCATATTTACGTGATGCACTTGTTGATGAGAGGGATCACATAGAGGAGAATAGCAAATTAGATGCACCTCCATCATATCATACACCTTCAGGATCTCATATTGCTTCCTTTGCATTAGATTTCTATGCAATGGTTGCCTCTCGTCTTTGTGATGAGAATGAACCTATTTCTTTTGATGCTATAAAAATGCAAAAAATTGGATTGTTTTTATGCAATCAAAATATGATGTTATTATGAAGAATGGTATGTGCTCTTTATGTGATTTGCCTCCAGGAAAAAAGGTGGTTGTCACTAAATGTATATACAATGAAAAACATAAGCTCGATGAAACATATGACAAGTATAAGACTAGGCTTGTTGCAAAAGGTTATGCTCAAGAGAGAGGCAAGGAGTTTGATGAGACCTTTGCCCACTTGCTGAATGACCATTGTTTGTAGCATATGTGCACTTGCAACTCATCATGGTTAGAACGTACGTCAATTGAACATTAAAATTGCATTTTTTAATGTTGATTTACATGAATAAGTCTATGTATTTCAACCCCATACTTTTTTGTAGAAAATGCATGAAAACAAAGTTTGCATGTTAAAAAAGGCATTCTATGGTTTGAACCAAGCACCATGTGCTTGGTATGAAAAGATACACACCTAATTTGAATAGCACATGGTTTTGAGAACAACCCAACTCAGAGTACCTTATATTTTAATTTTGTAGATGATGTACTTCTAATCATTGTTGTGTATGTTTATGACATGCTGCTCACTAGTCCTAATGAGAAGCATATTTCTCAATTTAAGGTTGATTTGAGGGCCTCTTGTGAGATGTCATATTTGGGGCTTTTTCATCATTACTTGGCTATTCAATTTATGCAAGTTGATGGAGGAATAGATTTATGTTAAACAAAATATATTGACACATTATTGCAACATTTTGACCTTAAAGAGTGCAAATCTACTTCCACTCCTATGGAAATAGGTTACATTTGAGTCTTCATGATGATGGAGATGCATTTGATATTATTCTCTATCAACAAGCTATTGGATGCTTGATTTACTTATGCCTAACATGGTCTCATATTCAGTTTGTTGTCTCTTAGATGATGATGTTTTTTTCATAGTCCATGTGTCAAGCGTTGGTAGGAGGTTACTGGCATCTTTTTCTACTTGAGTGGTTCCCAACTACTTGGATTTTGATATCCCAAGGGGGATCATTACCATAAACTTCACTACAACATATCGAAGGTATACCGAAGCTTTTACTGAGGAAAATGAACGGGTGCAATTCGCCCCCGATGTGGATGTTGCAATCGATATGAGCATGGGAACCAAAGCACCAATATAGCCATCGGTATGGGTGTCAGTATCAGTGTTGATATGAGCGTCAGTATAGGCATCAAAAATACCGATGCTAATACCGGCGCCCATACGGACGACCGTGCTGGTACTACCGACACTTATACCGGTGACCGTGCTGGGAGTACTGATGCACATACCAATGACCATATGTGCAAAAGAAAATTTTGGGCAGAGTGCGTTGTCTTTTGCTACAGCAACATTACCATGATGTTATTTAGCAAAAGACAATACACTCTGCCCAAAGAAAACCAAGTACATGTAATATGTACTCTAATGGCAACCAAAACATGATTTCATATCGCAAAATACTGTCGCACACAAAAGAGATGAGCAAAAATGAACCATGAATCATGTACAAAAAGTTGTATATTCCATAAATGAAGGATGTACAAGAGTGTGGCAAAGCACTTCCATATATGAACTGAATACAAAATGTGACAAAGCACTTCCATATAGGAACTGAATACAAAATGTGACAAAGCACTTCCATATAAGAACCGAATATAGAATTATGGTGCATCATTGCCACATAGGAGTGTAATACAAAATTTTGGAAAAGCACTACCATACATATGCTCAAGGGTATCAAAACCTTTACACCTACAATCCTGCAACAAAGCATATGCGTAAAATGGACAAATTGACATAACATTTATAAACAACAACTAAAAATATGAAACCAAGCTATACGTTTACCTCATCATAGATTCTCCCATGAAATGATCACACCATGTCCCTCTAAGTCTTTCAATAGTGAAGCCAATCCATGACGATATCCTGACGCTTCTTCGGTTCATGTCGGAGGATGACCCACTGCCAACTCCTATAATAAATATGCAAAATGTTAGATGAATATACATGATGTGCTTAACACAAACAAATTCAATAATTAAAATGATACTTACAAATTGGTAGTGTGTACTATCGTATCCGCGGCTACCTAGATGTGACGTTCCAATCGTATCTAAATGTGTGGCCACTGCATCTCGCTCCTGACTATATCGATCAGGAGTATGGTGCTGCTCATCTTGAATCGATTCCCACTCTTCAACATCTAACCATACAGGCTTCGGTAAGCCTACTCTAAAAGCATCGCAAGCCTCGGATCATCGATGAGACATCACCTCATGTGTCCTATGTTAAATCCATTCTGAGCTCACAATAGGATGTCGAGGTGCTGATCAGTACTCTTCATATATCAATTGTGTGATATAATTTTTGGAATCCTTATCCTGTTTGCTAAATTTTAGCATGATAGAATGTCCAAACTCTATGGAGCAAGGTTGTCGAATGCGTTGATGCATGGACTTTCCGGCCGCATCCATGAGTGGAGCTCCATCACGTATGTGATATATCTTGGAGTCATCATGGTCATGTGCTCCCCAAGGTGTACGTAGAGATGCCATCTGATCCAATGTGGAGATGTAAATATATATATATATATATATATATATATATATATATATATATATATATATATATATATATATAGATATATATATATATATATAAACCCTAAAAAATCTATAGTTTTATTTTTTAGATATTTTTCGATATATTTCATTGTATAAAAACTCAAAAATCCTATTTTTGGTATATTTAATTATATATATATATATATATATATATATATATATATATATATATATATATATATATATATTTATTTATATATATATATATATATATATATATATATATATATATATATATATATATATATAAACCCTAAAACTTAAGTATGTTTAATTTTTAGTATATTTCATATATATATATATATATATATATATATATATATATATATATATATATATATATATATATATATATAGAAACTCTAAAAATTTAAATATCTATTTTTAGATATTTAATTATTTTTATATTTTATATGTTTATATTTTTCTCCAATATTTCGTAAAAATGTATGTGCGTGTGTGTGTAAAAACTCAAAAATCCTACTTTTAGTATATATGTTTATATATATATATATATATATATATATATATATATATATATATATATATATATATATATATATATATATATATATATATATATATATATATATATATATATATATATATATATATATATATATATATATAGAAACCCTAAAAAATTAAATCTCTGTTTTTAGATATTTAATTATTTATATTTTATATATTTAGATTTTTCTCTAATATTTCGTAAGCATGTATGTATGTATATGCATATGCTTTTATGTATGTGTTTGTGTGTGTAAAAACTCAAAAATCCTATTTTTGATATATTAATTCTATTGTTGTGTAAAAACTCAAAAATCCTATTTTTAGAAACCCTAAAAATTTAAATATCTATTTTTAGATATTTAATTATTTATGTTTATATATTTAGATTTTTCTCTAATATTTCATAAAAATCTATGTATGTATGTGTGTATGTTTGTATGCATGTGTGTATGTATATGCATATGTGTGTGTATGCATACACATGTGTGTATGTGTGTATGCACATGCATGTGTATGTGTGTATGCATATGCATGTGTATGTGTGTATGCACATATGTGTGTATGTATATGCATGTGTGTATGTATATGCATATGTGTATGTATATGCATATGTGGATGTATATGCATATGCATGTGTGTATGTGTGTATGCACATGCATGTGTATGTGTGTATGCATATGCATGTTTATGTATATGCATGTGTGTATGCATATACACGTGTGTATGCATATGCATGTATGTATATGCATATGTGTATGTATATGCATATGCATGTGTGTATGTGTTTATGCACATGCATGTGTATGTGTGTATGCATATGCATGTGTATGTATATGCATGTGTGTATGCATATGTAGGTGTGTATGCATATGCATGTGTGTATGCATATGCATGTATGTATTGCTGGTATATGCAATACCAAAGCACACGCAGAAGTTGATGGGCGGATTACCCAACAAAATCGAAATGAGAACTTGAATCACTTTTTCAATTCTCTATAGTCCCCTTTGGCTTCTTAGTAATTGACCACAACTTCAATACATCACTTAATCATAGCATAGTATCATCATCATTCCACAAGAGTCGTACATAAATAAAATCAATAGAACCTCAACAGAACATCATGAATATAAATCATACACTATTCAAATCATAGATCACCCACATAAATCTTCTTCACACATTTTGTTCATGCTTCTATTCACATATATCAAAACATTCAATATATATATAACATATTCTCGAGTTTCCCACATAGAAAACAATACTTATCTCTGTGACGTTTTGTTCTCATATACAATTGATCCTATATGAGATGTATAGCGTGAATATAGTGTAGCAACACAATATTTCATCTGATATTGTCAATCACATATGGTCACAGTTCATTTCACTGTACATTCGCCTTTATCACTTGTTTGCCAAGTTTGCTACTACGTCCATGTATTCACAAACAACACTAAACTTATATAGATATGTCCCTGCACATATGAATCATCTCGAATAGTTCATACTTTTTAATGTGTCACATTCAAAAACTCCTTATGTCAATGTTCAAGATCGGTTCCATGTGAACCCGTTAGCACATAGTCATACATCATTTATAATGTGATATTCATTCAAACTGTAACCCGAAAGATACGGATATAAGATGACTGACCTCCACAATTGTAACTTCATTCTTCAGAAGTCAATATCCTTATGATATGAAAGTCAATCTGTGGTGCTATATTCCCTACAAGTTGACAAAGCAATTATATGCCGCATGTATTCACATATACATATCCTGTGACATTTGACTTATTTGTTGCTTCTAATAATAGAATCATGACAACCTTCTCATAGTCCATTCATACCCATGTTGATGCTTACTTCTAATAATAGAATCATGACAACCTTCTCATAGTCCATTCATACCAATGTTGATGCTTACTTCAAGTATATTTGTCGTCAACACTTATCACATCTTGTACATAACATTTCCATTTAATTTATCATCATATATAACATATGATCAGTAACTTACTGACAATGCCATTCCAACATGGGGCATCCATGTAGATGTTCTTATATGCATCCAGTGTGGCAACCTGTTCAATCTCATTCAAAGTCATCCATATGTAAGATCAAGACAACATTTGCATTTAACATTCTGTTGTCACATCAATACATAATCATATACTTGAAACACTTAACGTGTATGTGCATCACAGAACTTGTGTATATATATATGTCATGCGTTTTCAATGAGAATGTGAAAGTATTTATATACTCACTTACTACAGTGCATATGTTTTCAATGTGACTGAAAGAATATTTATATAGTCCACTTGGACTACAACGCATATCAAATCATCCAACCTGCTTCATAGACATCCTTTCATGTACTTGCTTCTTCTGCATAATATTTTCATTCAAGACAGCATATCCATGAGCTACGATTTCAATAGGTACAAAGACAGAGAATTCAGACAGTAACCACGTACTTCCTCAAATGGTGTGCAAGCCTGTCAAAAATATTTGTCTTTCAATTGCCTGTGATTACAATATCTTTCTACAAGCAGTAATGGAAGCCATCGGTGCTATGAAAGCCACAGTTCTTTATTCCGCATGTGTCCTTATATAGGACTTTATGTAATTTGAGGTGGTCTTCAATCAAGTCCATGATCTAAGGAGAATATCATGGAGACTGAGATTGGTAAGTCACAGCCGTTGGAGATATCTAAGCGCATATGTTTATTTCATGCTTGATTTAAGGAAGAAAACTTAAGAGTATTCATATGCAAGTGAGGTGAGCTATAAGGCTACATTTCAAAAAAAGGGTTCCAATGGGAATAAACATGGGAGAAAATAGTAAGAGGTGGGAATACAAAAGATACACATCCATTGAAGCTTGTCTCATTTTCAACACTCTCCCTCAAGGTTCAATGGAAGATCCAAGGGATGTGCCATACAAAGTTTTCTATGAGCATAACAATGAATGCTCGAGATGTGTGATATGATATTCATGTCTTCAAGATTTGTTGTTGACTCTCCATGCTTCATCTCATAAAGAAATAAATTGGAACATGTGATAATCCAAGATGCCACTTCATGACCTCCTTGAAGATATCTTGATAGATAATCTTCAACATAAGTAGGGTGATGAACAATTGAGTTGTCCATATATCTTATTTAAAAGATATGAGAAAGGAACACAAGTTTTTCCTCTTTACCTTCACTCCAAGGTTGATGATGTTCCCTTTTGATACTTGGTCCTCTTGATCTTTTAACTCCATGAATGTTCTTCCATTGCTTTGACTATTCAAGTCTTCATAAATATTCTCTTCCTTTGCTTTTTCTCTCTCATTCTCTTCTCTTGCTCTCCCCTTTTCACTTCTGGTGGCTTCCCTCTCTTTTCCATTCTTCTTTTCCTCATGTTGATCGTTGCTTGCCTCTTCCATTTGCTTTCCTTTGTAGGTGGCTGCCTTGATCTTGTCTTTTTTTGCTTCTTCCTCCAAAATTTTCTTACCTTGCTTTCCTTCATCTTCATGTGTAGGGATGGCTGCGTCTCCTTCATGACTTATTTGGGTTGGTTGCACTTCCTCCATGTCATCTTTTGCTCTTTGAAGCTTTTTTCTACTCCATCTATTAGTTGATCTTCATAAGGTGCACTCTCTTGACTCACTGACATGTCTCCCCCTTCATTTCTAGTATCTGCAAGTTCTTCATATGGCTAGTCCTCCAACCATGATAGAAAATCATGAATGATTTTTCTCCTTCTTCAAAGGTAGGGCTTTGCCTTACCATCTCTTCTATTTTCATAACCTGAAATAGAACACGACAAATATTCCAAGATTTTATACCTTTGAGACTATCTTGGAATGATAGTTTTGACTTCTTTCTTCAATCATTTTTTAGTGAGCTTCCACACTAGCTCGAACTCCTTTGTCCTCTTGACTTCTTGATGTAGCTTCAGTGAACTTCAATAGCTCTAACTCCTTCGATGAGTCCTCTTGACTCCTTTGCCTTGTCGTGGCTTTGTGTGAGCTTTGCTTGATCACCTCCTTTGAACAAGTCTTCTTGACTTCTTCCTTGTCTTCAATTGGTTCTCAACACTTCTTGTTGAGATCACTTCAAGATAAACATAAGCCAAAAATGCTCAAGCCTTTAGCGATCATTGCTCAAGCTTCCTAGTAGCAACAAATGCTCAAGCTTTAGGTGAGCTACTTGTGAGATTCTCAAATCACTAGCATAAATGACTTACAACTAGAAGTCCTTTGTAGAACCTTTATCACTTTAGCTTCAATGTTCAAGAACAATGAACTAAAGAAATGTATACCTTGAGTTTCCTTCCTCTTGAATCCAAGCAAATTTGTAACAAGGACCCACACTCCTTGGTTCGAGCTCTACCACAACTCGTTTGATTTCCAAAGCTTGAATCTGAACCTTTGCTAGCTTTCTTCTTTTGGCTTGTCTTCAACTCAATTGATGAGGAGACTTCACTTTGATAGGAGTTCCTTCTCGAATCCTATCCACCTTTATGATGGCAGCCCTTTAGCTTTCGGAGTCTTCTTCTCGTCTCGAGATTCTTTGTCTCTTCCCAAAGCTTCTTCGTCTTTACTCGTTTGCTTTTACTTTTGAACTTGCTTTCTCCAAGAACCTATACTCTTCAAACACTCTTAAAGAGTTAGTATCTCTTCCAACAAAAAATATCAAGTATAAAATCCTTGGGGGGACCTTGAGCTCCAATAGCTCCTATAGTCTTCTTTCAATCCTATGGCTTCAACCAGCCTCTAGCAATCAAGGTGCATCCAAAATCAATTAGGGGACTTCAACAATTTTGCAACCATACAAGACTACTACGGCTCTGATACCATTGTTGGTATATGCAATACCAAAGTACACGTGGAAGTTGATGGGCTGATTACCCAACGAGATCGAAATGAGAACTTGAATCACTTTTTCAATTCTCTATAGTCCCCTTTGGCTTCTTAGTAATTAACCACAATTTCTATACATCACTTAATCATAGCATAGTATCATCATCATTCCACAAGATTCATACATTAATAAAATCAATAGAACCTCAACAGAACATCACACATATAAACCATACACTATTCAAATCATAGATCACCCACATAAATCTTCTTCACACATTTTGTTCATGCTTCTGTTCACATATATCAAAACATTCAATATATATATATATAACATATTCTAGAGTTTCCCACATACAAACAAATACTTATCTTTGTGACCTTTTGTTCTCATATACAATTGATCATGTATAAGATGTATAGCTTGAATATATTGTAGCAACACAGTATTGCATTTGATATTGTCAATCACATATGATCACAATTCATTTCACTGTACATTCGCCTTTATCACTTGTTTGCCAAGTTTGCTACTACCTCCATGTATTCACAAATTACACTAAACTTATATAGATATGTCCCTGCACATATGAATCATCTTGAACAATTCATACTTGTAATGTGTCACATTCAAAAACTCCTTATGTCAATCTTCAAGGTCGGTTCCATATGAACCCATTAGCACATAATCATACATCATTTATAATGTGATATTCATTAAAACTCTAACCCGAAAGATATCGATATAAGATGAGTGACCTCCACAATTATAACGTCATTCTTCAAAAGTCAATATCCTTATGATATGAAAGTCAATATGTGGTGCTATACTCCCTGCAAGTTCACAAAGTAATTATATGTTGCATGTATTCACGTATACGTATCCTGTGACATTCGACTTATTTGTTGCTTCTAATAATAGAATCATGACAACCTGCTCATAGTCCATTCATACCAATGTTGATGCTTACTGCAAATATATTTGTCTTCAACACTTATCACATCTTGCACATAACATTTCCATTTAATTTATCATCATATATAACATATGATCAGTAACTTACTAACAATGCCATTCCAACATGGGGCATCCATGTAGATGTTCTTATATGTATCCAGCGTGGCAACCTGCTCAATCTCAATCAAATTCATCCATATGTAAGATCAAGACAACATCTGCATTTAACATTCTCTTGTCACATCAATATATAATCATATACTTGAAACATTTAATGTGTATGTGCATCATCACAGAAGTTATATATATATATATATATATATATATATATATATATATATATATATATATATATATATATATATATATCATGCGTTTTCAATGTGACTGAAAGAATATTTATATAGTCCACTTGGACTACAATGCATATCAAATCATCCAACTTGCTTCATAGACATACTTTCATGTACTTCTTCTTCTGCGTAATATTTTCATTCAAGACAGCATATCCATGAGCTACGATTGCTACGATTTCAATAGGTACAGAGAGAGAATTAAGATAGTAACCACTTACTTCTTCAAACGGTGTGCAAACCTGTCGAAAATATCTATCTTTCAATTGCCTGTGATTACAATATCTTTCTACAAGCAGTAATGAAAGCCACCAGTGCTATGAAAGCCATAGTTCTTTATTCCGCATGCGTCCTTATATAGGACTCTATGTAATTTGAGGTGGTCTTTAAGTTCATGATCTAAGGAGAATATCATGGAGAGTGAGATTGGTAAGTCACAACCATTGGAGATATCTAAGCACCTATGTTTATTTGGTACTTGATTTAAGAAGAAAACTTAAGAGTCTATTCATATGCAAGTGAGGTGAGCTCTAAAGCTATGGTTCAAAAAAAGGGTTCCTATGGGAATAAATACGGGAGACAGAGACTTTGTGAAAAAATCTAGAATGTTATCTTGTGTGGGAACATATGTTAAATGATCTCTCTTGTAGAGAACCTCTTGTGTGAACCATCATTTTTTGCAACACGTAATGAACTCTAAGAACCTAGACTCCATGCACCCAGGAGAATGACCTCTAACACTCCATGCAGTTTTCCATTATATAAATTTAGGGACTAACCATAACATTTGGAGTAACTCGAGCTGCTTTTACACATGTAATCTTGACCGCTCTTTATAACTAAAGTGGTTGAGCCACCTTTTACACGGTTGTTCTCCAAAACTTTTTTAGGACTTTCCACTAGAGTCCACTACTGGTAGATATAGTTTGAATCAAGTTGGTGCAGGCAAAATCCCTATCTAATTCAATCTTTTGCTTTGTGTCAAACAAACTATTTTGACAAATTATTGCAACTTTTTGACCTTAAAGATTGAAAACCTATTTCCACTTCTATGGAAATGGGTTTACGATTGAGTCTTCATGATGCTCGAGATGCATTTGATTTTTTTCTCTATTAGCAAGATGTTGGATGCTTCATTTACTTATGCATAACTTGTCTTGATATTCAGTCTGCTCTCTCTTAGATGAGCAGGTTCATGCATTTCCCAGGTGTCGAGCATTGGTAGGTGGTTAAGCACATCTATTGCTATTTGAGTGGTACCCAACTACTTATATTTTTTTATCCCACTAGTGGCTTTTGCTTCATGCTTGGTAGCTCATGCATATCTTGGTTGAGCAAGAAGTAGCCTACTATGGCCACTTCTAGTTGTGAGCCTGAGTATGGGGTAACTTTCAAAGTGAATGTTGTGTGTGTGTGGATCCATCTTCACTAAGAGTTAGAGCATATTGGTAGTTGTGAGGAACACAATGTTCCATGCTCATAGAAAGCACACTGAGGTGCACTAATATAGTGAACAAGCACAAAATTCAAAAAATTGGATGGCTACTATGCAATAGGAATATGATGCTATTGTTAATTATGGTATCTAGTCTTTATATTATTTTCCTCTAGGCAAAAAGGCTTTTGGCACTTAATGGATATACAATTAGAAACATAATCGAGATGAAACATTGTACAGATATCAGGCTAGTCTTGTTGCAAAAGGTTATGCTCAAGGGAGAGGCATTGATTTTTATGAGACCTTTACATCCACATGTCGAATGACCAATGCTCGTAGCATCTATGCACTTGCAATGGTTGGAATGTACATGTGTTGTACATTAAAACTACATTTTTCAATGGTGACTTACATGAAGAAGTGTATGTATTTCATCCCCATGGTTTTTTGCAGAAATGGAATGAAAACAAAGTGTGCATTTTGAAAAAAAGATTTCTATGGGTTGAAGCAAGCACCATGTGCTTGGCTTGAAAATATACATGCCTACTTGATTGCACATGGTTTTGAGAATAGTCCAACTAAGAGCACCTTATATGTTAAGCATGTAGATGATGTACTTCTTATTCTTGTTGTGTACGCTGCTGACATGCTACTCACTAGTCCTAATGAGAAGCATATTGCTCAATTAAAGGCTGATTTGCATGCCTCTTGTGACATGTAAGATTTTGGCCACTTACATCATTATTTGGGCATCCAATTTATGCAAGGTGATGGAGCAATAACTTTGTGTTAAACAAAATACATTGACACATTGTTGCATCGTTTTGACCTTGAAGATTGAAAAACTATTGCCTTTCCCATGGAAACAGATTTAAGGTTGCATTTTCAGAATGTTGGAGATGCATTTGATAATGTTCTATACCACTGGGGTGTTGGGATGCTTGATTTAGTTATTCATAAGGTGGCTTGATATTCAATTTGATGTCTCTTAGATGAGTGGGTTTATGCATTGCCCAGGTGTCAAGCACTGGAGTGTAGTTAAGCACATCTTTTACTACTTGAGTGGTACCCAACCACTTGGATTGTTTTATCGCGAGAGGGATCATTACTGTCACATTTACATGCTTTTTATGACTATAGTCACTATGAAACTCATGTACCCACTAGTGGCTCTTGCTTCATGCATGGTAGCTCATGGGTATCTTGGTTGATCAAGAAGCAGCCTACTTTGGCCACTTCTAGTTGTAAGGTTGACTATGGGGTAGCTTTCAAAGTGACTCCAAAGTGTGTGTGGCTTAGATGCCTTTTGGCTGCTTTGGTTATTGGTCAGTCTTCCACCACCACCATCTTCATTGATAGTTAGAGTGCATTCGTAGTTTTGAGGGTCCCTATGTTCCATGGTCACACAAAGCACATTGAGGTGCACTAATATAGTGAAGAAGCAACAAGGCTTTCTAGAATATAATGGTGATTCACATAAATTTTCTAAGAACAAAGGATATGTAAAGGAAGAAGATACTAAGCTATCTACAATACTCTGACTTTAAAAGCATGGCACATATTTGTGAAACTCAGGAATTAAGGAATAAAAATCATTTTTTTCTTTCGATAATAATGGACACATAAGCTCTACTTCAAAGTGTATATGAAATTAGTAAACTTTAATGAAGGGGTGGAGAGTTTATCAAATGTTTTATGTTATAGTTTCTATGTATTGCATTCAAATGGAAATTCACTTGTAGATATCCACCTAAAAACATGGTTTGCTAGAGATGTGTAATAGATATACTGGAGAGTGTCGAAGGTGTATGATAATAATTTTAATGCATCCGTATTGTCACAGCCTGTTTTTCTATCCAGCCCTTTTCAGTGCTTGGGGGGTATGCCCTGTGGCGCCAAATTGTGCGCAACTATGAGGGGTACTAGTACTCCTCATACCAAGCTCTCATTGCCTTCTTCAACACGAGTTGCTAATCGAATATAAACGTGTTCTGGCAATCTTCTTGGTGTCCCTTTTGTTGGTTTACGTTTTCGTGGGTTTGAACGTCTCAAGTGGTATCAGAGCAACGACCCTAGGGGAAGCCTTTGGACGGGCGGACTGTCACACCAGTGCTGGCAGCGCCATCTAACGTCCCGGGCCCATCCGTGGGAAGTTCTTTGACGTCGCAAGAGGTCTTTTGACCCTCCCCTTCCCCCCCTCAAGCAAGGCAACCCCTTGCCCCCCCCCCCCCCCCCCCCCTGCAAACAAGGCACCCACTTGCCCCCCCCCCCCCCCTCCCTTCCCCCCCTGCAAGCAAGGCACCCCCTTGCCCCCCCCCCCCCCCCTGCAAGAAAGGCACCCCGCCCCCCGCCGTCGTCGTCGCTTCCGCGCGCTCTACTGTTGCCTCCGCGCTTTTCGCCAAGCCTCGCCGTTCTTTCCGTCAACCGGTGGACCACCCCCTTGTTCCAGTTAGGTGCCCGCGTGCCCTAGCCCCCCTTCATCTTCAGGACCCTATCCCTCCCAAGTTGCCGCCGGTTGGCTCCACGCCACCATGGCCAGCGAACACGACGTTGGCACGGCCGGTCTAACTTCGGGGACGGAACGCGCCAAGAATGTGACTGAACGGCGCCGACGTCACAAGGCCCAACGGGCTGCCCTAGAAGAAGAACTCAACCGTTTGCTCTTGGTGAATGCCGAGCTACACGAACGCCTCCAGGAGGCCGAGCTCAACGCCGAGATCCACACCCAACCCGAATCCGACCCAGCTCACCCGAATCCCGGGCCTGTCCACGACCGCATTGATAGGCTCGAAGACACCCTCTCTAGACTAACTTCCCTAGTAGAAGCCCACCTCTTAGCCAAGGACCAACCTCAACCCCAACCACAACCGCAGTCAAGCACCCAACCGGTACCCCAACCCACCCCGACCCATACGTCCCAACAACCACCAACTCCTTTAAACCCAACTCCGATTACTCAAATGCAACCGGTGGACATCGACGACCCCGACTCCTTCGGCTTCTACAAACCGAACCCCCCCGACAAGTACCGAGGCGGCCGAAGCTCCATTGCCGTCAACCGATGGATCGAAGGTATGGAAAGCTACTTCCAGATGCTCCGGGTTGGCCGCAACCATTGGACGCGCATCGCCGGCCAATTCTTACAGGACGAAGCCTCAGCATGGTATATGGTGGAACATAAGAAGCAAGCCTGGCCCTCATGGGATCATTTCACAGCGGCCATCGTCGACTACTTTGTACCTCGCAACGAAGCGTTCCAAGCACGTGACGAATGGCGCAACCTCCGTCAAGACAAATTCATTGGACCTTATGTATCACAATATCGCAGGCTCATGCTTCGCATCAACGACATGGCGGAAATTGATCGCCTACACGGCTTCCTTTACGGGTGCTCCCCGTACTACCGCAAAGAAGTGGAGAAGCAAGACCCCCAAACCTGGGAGGACGCAGTCCGCATCGCAGAACGGCTCAATGACGCTTACTCCAACCGGCTGGCTTGTTCGACCGACGGAAGCCAAGCTACCCGCAAAGACTCAACCTCTAACAAGGAGCAAACCTCCACATACCGAAGATCAACCGAGCAACAACGTGGTCAAGGTTTCAAAGCCCTCCCGGCCCCAGCAGACAACCGTTCAGGATCCCCTAACCGAAGCAACCAAACGCGGCGCGACCCCCGTCCGGTGTGCAAATATTGCCAAGGCAGTCACCCCACGGAGAAATGCTGGCGGAAACGACCCGACACTAGAGTGCAAGCAACGAAGACCGAAGAGGCATCCACCTCCGGCCCGAAAATCACCGAGATTCACAGCGACGAATCAGACGACTCCTCCCCCCGCGGACCGTCCACATCAAAGGGCAAGGCTCAGTGCCATTCAGTTGCATTACCCATCATACACCAAGTGTTCATTATGGGAGAAGTCACAGGCGAACGCATGCCGGTGATGCTGGACACGGGTGCAACCCACAACTTCATGACTCCGCAGTGTGCTCAACGCCTTGGACTCAAGATCAGTAAACGGCTCCGCATGTCGGTGGTCTTTGCTCAGGGAGAGGCCAGTCATGTGCGTTACGCCGACGGTGTCCCGGTCATGTTAGGCCAATGGTTTGGTCACCTGAACTTCCTGATTATACCGATGGAAACATTCGAAGTCATCCTTGGCCTCGAGTTTATGGATAAACACATGATCTCCTTTTTCGGCAAAGGGGTAGACAAAGTCCTTCTCGATCAGAATGGGCAGGCCATCGTCGTCGACTGCAATCGTGTCCAGGCTCCCCGTACGGACGAACCTTCTGACAATGAACCAAGGGAATCTAAGCAGAAACATACTAGCAAAGAGAAAGCACAAGCTCGAACGTCAACCTCCACACACACGCCATCACCATTATCACACAAGCAATTTCGACGAGCAGTCTATCAAGGCGGAATCGCACACTTATGTGTTCTCAGACCGGTCGCAGAGGAGACGGGACCACGGCCGATCGACGTCTCAAAGATTGGGCACCCAAGTTTCCAGATGCTAATGGAAGAATTTTCAGATGTTCTCACGGATACCCTCCCACCCGGTCTTCCCCCCTTACGTAATGTCCAGCATCGGATCGACACGCTCCCGGATCACCCACCACCGTCGCGAGCACCATACAGGATGAATGAGGCCGACCTTCAGGAGCTGAAGCGGCAGTTACAGGAACTTGAAGTGCAAGGATACATCCGACCAAGTAGCTCCCCATATGGAGCCCCGGTCCTATTTGTGAAAAAGAAAGACGGCTCCTTACGCCTATGCATCGACTACCGAGCACTCAATAAAGGCACAATCAAGAGCAAGTATCCCGTACCCGTGATGGCAGGATTTTCTTGCCGAGTTTGATATCGAGATCATTCATAAGCCGGGCAAACAGAATGTAATGCCAGATGCACTTAGTCGAAGACCCGAGCTCCAGGCGATGTCCACCGTATCCTCAGATTTGAGAGGCAGAATTCAACGAGCGCAAGCACAGGATGCCCAAGTTCAAGAAATACTTCAGGAGATGCAAATGGCTCAAGCCCCGCAGCGCTACACATTACAAGACGGCATTCTCCACCGCAAAGGCAAAATTTATGTACCGAACGACGTAGAGCTACGCAAAGAGCTACTGTGGGAGGCACATGATTGCAAAGTGGCCGGCCATGGAGGTCAAAATCGCAGCTACGAGACGCTCCATAAACACTTTTATTGGCCCCGCATGAAGGCACAAGTACAAGAATATGTAGAAACCTGCCCAACATGTCAGTTAGTCCGTCAAGATCGAGTGAAGCCTGCCGGCCTTCTGCAACCACTCCCAATTCCCAACCGGCCGTGGGACATGATTAGCATGGACTTCATCACCGAACTCCCACCATCTTTGGGCTGCAACACCATCTTTGTTGTGGTGGACTACTTCACCAAACAAGCACACTTTATTCCGGCTAAGCCCCCGCTCACCGCCAAGGCCGTGGCTCAACTGTTCTTCACTCACATCGTGAAGTATCACGGGTTGCCCCTCGCCATAGTGTCAGACCGCGACGGCCGTTTCCTAAGTCGGCTATGGACCGAGCTTTTCCGCCTCTTGGGGACGCAACTTAGGTTCTCCTCATCATATCACCCACAAACAGATGGGCAAACCGAACGGGTTAACCAGACGATCGAAGATTACATCCGAAACTAGGTCAGAACGGACCAAAAGGATTGGGCGAAGCACTTAGACATTCTGGAGTTTCACTACAATGCTTCCGTCCACTCAAGCACGAAGATGACACCATTCGAGTTGGCGACCGGCAAGGAGGTAATCACGCCCTTGGCTCTCACACAAGACTCCACACTTGCAACAACCGACCCTGATTGCGGCGCCTTCTTGGATCAATGGAAAACAAAGTTAGAAGAAGCAAAGTCGAGCTTGCAAAGAAGCAAAGAACGCATGGCTCGCTACGCAAACAAGAAACGACGACCCGGCGAAGAATTTCAAGTAGGCGACCTTGTCCTCGTCAGCGCACGAAATATCACTCTGCCAAAGAACATCACGCAGAAGTTCAACCATCGCTACTACGGACCATACAAAGTGGAGAAGCGCATCAATGAAGTCACTTATAGCTTGGAGCTGCCCGACAACGTGCAATTTCACAACGCCTTTCACGTCAGCCTCCTGAAGCGGTTCAAACCCGACGCCAAGTACGGACGCGAGATCCCGGTGCTGCACGACGGAGAGAACCAGTTCGAGGCGGAAGCTATCTTAAGGGACCGGAACACTCGCGAAGGCCCACAGTTTCTCATCAAATTCAAAGGACGACCTTTAGTCGATGCGGATTGGCTTCCGGCCAACACCTTCGGGCCCGACCATCCATTAGTCCGAAAATACTATCGCCACACTTAAGCCATTTTGGCTATGAGCCCCATGTAATGTTCCCAAACTTTGTATTCACACCAACTTTTGTAAGACCCGAACCCGCTTGTTGAGGACACCAAGCTCTTTAAGCCGGGGGAGGATGTCACAGCCTGTTTTTCTATCCAGCCCTTTTCAGTGCTTGGGGGGTATGCCCTGTGGCGCCAAATTGTGCGCAACTATGAGGGGTACTAGTACTCCTCATACCAAGCTCTCATTGCCTTCTTCAACACGAGTTGCTAATCGAATATAAACGTGTTCTGGCAATCTTCTTGGTGTCCCTTTTGTTGGTTTACGTTTTCGTGGGTTTGAACGTCTCACGTATGACCACGGAAAACCCTTGAAAAACCACACAAGAAATAGATGTGTCGGTACACATATGTGGATATGAGCGTTGATACAAGTGTCAATATGAGCATCGGTAAATTACTGGAAACTACCGATGCTCATACCAATGAGCATACTAACGCTCATACTGATGCAATGTTTTAACCAGACCCGAGAGCAAAAATTTGACATTCATCACATTTTGAAACAAAACCTGCTATTATCGAGCTTGCGGACGTGAGCTACATCTCCCTGTTTCTCACTCTCTCTCTCTATATATATATACACCTCTCTGTTTTTCTAGATCTAAAGTTTTGGTAAGTATATCGCACATACTCTAGCACTCTTTTTTTTTCTTTATGTTTTCCCTTTTCTAATTTCTTTTCTCTTTAGTTCTGCAAGAGATTTTGGCATTACGTCTTTGGAATTGACATAGAGAGAGAGAGAGATCAAAGAAAGAGAGAAATCTAGAGAAACATATATATATAAAGAGAGAGAGAGAGATCTAGAGAAACATAAAGAGAGAGAGCGAGAAAGATGAAAGAAAGAGAGGGATCTAGAGAAACATAAAGAGAGAGACAGAGAGACATATACATACACACTCACATATGTATACACACACATATGTGCATACACACATGCATATGCATACATACATACACACACATATACATACACACATACACATGCATATGCATACACACATACACATGCATATGCATACACACATACACACATACACAAATGCATATGCATACATACACACACACACAAATTGCATATACATACACACATGCATATACATATATACATACCTACATACATACATATAGGCACATGCATACACACATATACACATGCATATGCATACACACATACACACATGCACATGCATACACACATGCATATGCATACACACACATGCATATGCATACACACACACATGCATATGCATACACACATGCATATGCATACACACATGCATATGCATACACACATGCATATGCATACACACATGCATATGCATACACACATGCATATACATACACATGCAAATGCATACACACATGCATATGCATACACACATACACAAATGCATATGCACAAACACAGGCATATGGATACACACATGCATATGCATATACATACACAAATGCATATGCATACACAAAAGCATATGCATATACAAATGCATACATACATAAATGTATATGCACACACAAATGCATATGCATACACAAATGCATATGCATATACACATGCATATGCATACACGCATACATATACTTACACATGCATATACATACACATGCATATGCATACACACATGCATATACAGACGCATGCATATGCATACGCACATGCATATACATACACACATACACAAATGCATATGCATAGATACATACACACACAAATGGCATATACATACACACATGCATATACATACACACATGCACATGCATACACACATACACCCATGCATATGCATACACACATGCACACATGCATATGCATACACACATGCATATACATACACATGCATACACACATGCATATGCATACACACACACACATGCATATACATACACACATGCATATGCATACACACATACACACATGCATATGCATACACACATACACATGCATATGCATACACACATACACACATGCATATACATACACACGCATACAGACATGCACATGCATACACACATGCATATGCATACCCACACATGCATATGCATACACACATGCATATGCATACACACATGCATACGCATACACACATGCATGCGCATACACACATGCATATGCATACACATGCATATGCATACACATGCATATGCATACACATGCATATGCATACACACATCCATATGCATACACACATACACATGCATATGCATACACACATACACATGCATATGCATACACACACACATGCATATGCATACACACATGCATATGCATACACACATACACACATGCATATGCATACACACATGCATATGCATACACACATGCATATGCATACACACATGCATATGCATACAAACATGCATATGCATACATACATGCATATGCATACACACATGCATATGCATACACACATGCATATGCATACACACATGCATATGCATACACACATACACACATGCATATGCATACACACATGCATATGCATACACACATGCATATACATACACACATGCATATACATACACATGCATATGCATACACGCATGCATATGCGTACACACATACACTTATAAATGTCATGTCAATTTGTCTCATTTTATGCATATGCTTTGTTGTAGGATTGTAGGTGTAAATGTTTTGATCCCCTTGCACATATGTATGGTAGTGCTTTGCCAGAATTTTGTATTACACTCCTATGTGGCAATGATGCACCATAATTTTGTATTCAGTTCCTATATAGAAGTGATTTGTCACATTTTGTATTCGGTTCCTATATGGAAGTGCTTTGCCACACTCTTGTACATCTTTCTTTTATGGAATATACAACTTTTTGTACATGATTCATGGTTCATTTTTGCTCATCTCTTTTGTGTCTTACAGTATTTTTCTATATAAAATCATGTTTCGGTTTCCATTAGAGTAAATATCACATGTACTCGGTTTTCTTTGGGCACAGTGTATTGTCTTTTGCTAAACAACATCATGGTAATGTTGTTGTAGCAAAAGACAACACACTCTGCCCAAAAAAAAATTTGTAGATATGGTCGTCGGTACAAGCATCGGTACCCCCAACAGTCACCAATATAAGCATCGGTACTCCCAACATGATCATCGGTATAATCATCGACATGAGCGCCGGTATTTCTGACGCTCATACTCATGATTATATCGACGATCATATCGGTGCCCATACCGATGCTATGTTTCTGACACACATACCGACCCCAACATCGACATCGTGGGCAAGTTGTAACGGTTCGTTTTCCTCAGTAAAAGCCCTCGATATGTTGTAGTGATGTTGGTAGTACATTTTTCTTACATGAAGAATTTGTGGTGTGCCTAGTATTCATGAGATAAAGTGACATGATATGTGGTTTACCATTTATGCTTAATCCTAATATGGTGATCTCTGAACTGAAAACTTGGGCTTGTGAAGTGAAATGAAGAAGATTGGAGGACACGAAGAATTCAAGTGATTAAACCAATCGAAGAATCTCTGATGGCCCTAATTGCTTGAATCAGTCATGTCTTCCAATCTTCTTGATTTTGTAATATTCAAACCCTTGATGCTCATTCCCTGCTTCTCACTAATAAATAAGTCAAGCGATCAAGTGACATGATATGTGGTTCACCATATATGCTTAATCGTGGTTTGGTGATCTCTGAAGTGAAAGTGACACATGGTGATAATCAAAGCATTAACAGATTTTGTGTTTTGTCTCCTTGTCGAGAATACATCCTCTCGTGTACAACACAGTAGAAACGTGTACCACATGTCGTGCACACATTTTAGAATACAATGATTCATGTTAGAATACACACAGTTTAGAATACAGTGAGTCATGTCGTACACACATTTTAGAATACAATAGATTTCATGATTCATGTTGTTTTTGTGTTTTGTTTTCTTATCGACACACTAGAAACGTGTACGACATGTTGTACATGGATTTTAGAATACAATAATTCATCATGCACTGGTTTACACTGTTATGCACACATTTCAGAATACAATAGATTTCTCACAACGATTCACATGTTCTGACCACGCATTCAGATCACGAAAATTTTTATTTCGTATTAATATATTGACATTGCTCGGGTCATACATAGACCATATATTTATGAAGCACAAGCATATTATAAACACACATGATTCGCAATATGATTTTACTCTTGCACTGCTGAACACACATGATTCGCAATACGTTTTCTATGCCTTTTCTATGTCGAATTGTATTTTCCAGAGCGATCCTTCATTCCTGGTTTTATATTTATATGTTAAACGTTGCATCTTGAACATTTAAGAAACTGCCAATGTCAGTTTTTCCATAAATGGGCCATAGATATCTATATTTTGAAGTGCTTCTTACATTTTTTCCGCGTGATTATTGAATTTTCTGTCTACCTCTAATGCGTTCTCCACTTGATAACTCTGCTGTTTCTACATCTCCTTCAACTTCAACATCTACGCAGCTTCTTCATACAGCTTTCTTTTTTTGGCCGTTGTTCCTGCGTATGCTATCTTTTCATCACTAGACAATAATGCAATATAGTTTTCAGTTGGGTAATTTCATACTGTTTGATTCTTCCATCGATTTTTATTCTTAGTAACCAAACCAATTTATGCTAGTTGAAAGTAGTATCTTCTTTATACTTGATGCATGTCTCTTATACAACAACTTGGATAGACTCATCGTTGCTACATGAAGATACAAACTCATAAAAATGAACTCTTTATGTCTCGGGTATAGAACTCGTCATATTTATTATCACTTTCCTAACCTAATGTTGTGATTTTCTTTTACGTTATCATCCATTTTCTAACTCAATTCATTTGTCACATGCATAGTATACATCCAAAAACATTTCAAGTAGGAATGGTTCTGACTCTTATAAAACCAGCATTGATATGCATTGAATGATCGAATACTTTATATTGGAGCTCTATTCATGAATTGCATATCACTAAACAACATCTCCCCAAAAAGGAATTTGATAGTTACATTTAAATTATTATCATCAACCTTCAACAATCGCCAATGTATCTATTAATCATCTCCACTAAACCATCATTTAAGGATAGATATCTACAAGTGAATTTCCATTTGAATGCAGATAATACATACAAACTGTAACAAAAACATTGGATAAACTCTCCACCCCTTCATTAAAATTTAATTAATTTCGTATATAGTTTGAACTAGAGATTATGTGCGCATTCTTATCGAAAGAAAAACTTGAAATTTGTTCGTTGATTTCCAAGCTTCAGAAATATGTTTCATGCTTTCAGAATCAGAATATTGTAGATAGGCTAGTAGCTTCTTATTTTACATATCCTTTGTTCTTTTAAAATTTATGTGAACCATCATTATATTCTAGAAAGCCATGTAGCGTCCTCGCTATATTACTGCACCTCAATGCGCTTCGTGTGATCACTTGATGTCTGCTTCTTATACAACAACTTAGGTAGACTCATCATTGCTCCATGAAGATACAAACTCATAAAAATGCACACTTTATGTTTGGGGTATAGAACTCTTCATATTTCTTATCACTTTCTTACCCTAATGTTCTGATTGTGTTTTACGTTATCATCCATTTTCTAACTCAGTTCATTTGTCACATGCATATAGGATGCATTAAAAAACATTTCAAATGGGAATGGTTCTAAATCTTATAAAACCGACAATGATATGTTCTGAATGATCAAATACGTCACCATTCAAAAATGTACTTTTAATGTCGAACTGATGTACACTCCAAACCACGATCAACTACAATTGCACAAATGCTAGAAACGGTGGTTATTCAACATGTGGCTGCAAAGGTCTCATCAAAATCCATGCCTCTCTCTTGAGCATAACCTTTTGGAACAAGGCTAGCATTATATATGTTAAATGTTCCATCAAGATTACACTTTTGATTGTATAGCCATTAAATGTCAATGATCTTTTTGTCTACAGGCAAATCACATAAAGATCAGGTACCATTCTTCATAATAGCATCATATTCTAATTACATAGAGACCATCTAATTTTTTGAATTTGCTTCATTGAAAGAAATAGGTTATTCCCATCCCAAAGACTAGAGGCAACCATTGCATAGCAATGTGATGCAAAGGAGTTAGTATGAGAACATGAAGGAGTATGATATGATAGAGCTACATCTAATTTGCAATCTCTCAAAGTTTGCACTAGCCATTTAGACATAGTTTTTTCCTCCTCTATATTAGCCCTATAATCAACAAGTGCATCATATAAATATTCATAAACAATGGAATGATCTACATCATCATGTGGAGCCTATAAAGGCTAAGAAATTACCTCATTTTGACTAGTACTTAACTATCCACCTATAAAAAGGGGCACCAAAGTGTCATACACATCTCTAGAGCTAACTAAGTTCTACTTGGTACATGAAAGTAATGGATGAATTTCATCTTCCACACAAAAATCATGGCTAACCAAATACATTTAGTCTGTGGATGATACAAACGATAGGCTTTACTTTTAGAATTGTACCCAACAAAAATATATTTAACTACTTTATCATGCAATTCCTTGTGTTGTTGATGAGGCACTAATGTATATACCAAACGACCAAAGACACATAGATGAGCAATAGATGTCTTGGGACCATGCCAAGCCTCATATGAAGTGATAGATTGGAGTGCTTTGGGTGGGACACTTGTTAAGTACATATATTGCACAGATAACAACCTCAAGCCAAAAGCTATGTGGTAAAGCGTGACTTTTGACCATACATCTCACCACCTCCATGAGAGACATGTCCTTTCTTTTAGAAACTCCATTTTTTTTTCAAGGTGTATATGGAACTTTACATTGATATGTTCTCCCATGCTTAGCTAGAATTGCATTAAAATCATCCCTCACCTGCCTAATTAAAATGGAGGGAGCCGAATATACATGTTGATAGATTTTCAGCCATAACCAAAACTTATTTGAAGCACATAGACACTTCTAACTTTTCTTTCAATGGATACACCTATGCATGCCTCGAGCAATCATCAACAGGGTCATGAAGTAAAGGTAGTTTCCAAGAGAAGGTGTTTGCATAGATCCACACACATCACTATTAATAATGTGCAATTCATGAGTAGGTCAAAATGAACCATCTTTTGGGAATGATGAACATTGCATTTTGCCCAAAATAGAGCCTTCAAACAAATGTTTACAAGGTGCCTCAAGTTTGGGTAGAGAAGACGCTATTTCAAAACTTCTATAGGCATAGCAAAGTAGCAAAATTCAGATGACCAAAGCGTACATGCCAAAGCTTTGCATCTAAGATAGCTTGAGAATCTTGAACTACACAAGTTGAACCGTAAGAGTTGTATGAGCTGTGAAGAGGTGAGTACTCTGCTTTGGTAAGCCATTTCTTTTTGCACTTTTTTTACTTCGCACTTGGAAAGTGTGTGTGTGTAGTAAGTTGGTAGACCTAGGGAAGTCAGAGTAGGAGAGTAGAAAGGAAGGAGTAGGAGAAGAGTAGGTACGTAGATCCTCTAGAATCCCAAAAGAAAATTCATTTCAGTACCTGTCAGCCTTGGGCTAGCCCACGGGTATAAAAACCAAAACAATTCATTGAGGAGTCACTTGTTTATGCAAGTATCGTGGAGCTTTGATGACTGGTATCGTGCATGCTTACAGCCTTATAGAGTAGCTAATCAATGGAAAATCCAAGAGAGAGCATCAATGAGGTGAGATCAAGTGAAGTTTCTAGTTAAAATAAAAGTAAATCCACTTGAAATGTGATCGGGGCTGCGATCAGTATCGTGATAGGAGTATTGTGGAATGGAGGGGGAATTTATTTGCCACAAGAATATAGGGGTGGAGAGGAGTGCACAAGGATCAAATTAATGCAAAAATTTCAAAAAAAAATCTTTCATTTGAGTGAGATAAGCCAAAGTATCTTGAACGGTTGAGTTCAAGTATTGTGTGATACTTGGATTCTCATGTGCC
The DNA here is from genome assembly GCA_020310875.1 of Ceratopteris richardii. Classification (NCBI taxonomy): domain Eukaryota; kingdom Viridiplantae; phylum Streptophyta; class Polypodiopsida; order Polypodiales; family Pteridaceae; genus Ceratopteris; species Ceratopteris richardii. Next base: position 115,529,574 of record CM035436.1, read on the forward strand.
GTGATACATGGCAGGTATCGTGTATTGCTAATACCTATACTCCCTGTGTATCATGATACCTAGGTATCGTGTATCATCGGGTTGAATATCATGATACCCAAGTATCATGTATCTCGACCCTCTGTGTATCATGTATCATCACGATCATTGAGTATCGTGTATCACGACACTTGAGTATCGTGTATCGTGATACGTGAGTATCGTGTATCATGATCATGTATCACGATACTGAAGTATCGTGTATCGTTTAATTCCCAAGTATCATGTATCATGTATCGTGAATGTGTCATGTATCGAGTATTGTGGCCACTCACGTATCGTGTATCATCTTGGATTTGAGTATCGTGTGTCATTAGTCCTTCATGTATCGTGTATCGTGACATCCTATGTATCATGTATCGTGTATTGTCCCAAGTCTAGGTATCGTGTATCGCCACAACTTGTGTATCATGTATCGTGGAAGGCCAAATATTGTGTATCATGGAAAACAATAAACAATTTGACATTCTAGGAAAAGAAACTTTAATTTGGGTTAAGTAGACTCCTCAAATAAATACAAATCTGAGAGACCTACAAAACTGACTTAGGTGTTCAGTGGATGAACCTACGTTCAAGACATGTCTTAGGAAGCCGACGTAATGTCATATCATCAGCAAGAAGTGTACATTTACCTAGTGCCAATTCCCATTATTCTGACACCTCTAGTGAGTCAGACAAAGAAGCTAGAATGGCTTTGGAGGACATGCATAGTTGAGTGCCTATACTTATGTGTGTCATTGAAGGAGAATACAGGACCTCATTAGAGTGTGGGAACACCAACCAACATGAACTACCAAATTACATAGATCGATGGCACGAATGAAGAAAGTGAGTGACTTTGGGGATAGTTCCTAGACATGGGATAAAATATGGAGGATTCTATATGGACAAAAGAGAAGTAATTATGCAGCAACAAACTGTTCGAAAACCATAAGTGAACAACAAGAAAGTGAGAACGTAGATCACCCTAATGGGGAGAATAATGAAGATAGGGTTTCTACCCCCTCAGGTTAGTCTAAAGTGAATAGAGTCCATAACTCTTGTGCCACTTTCAGACCTTTGGTAGTACTAGGTGAAAGGTTAATCACATAAACTAGAAGCTAGGAGATTTAAGCATATGTGGATAGATCTCCCACAAAAGAAAGGCCTACATAACAAAAAATGATCTCATTATTTTTGGAGTTGAGGAGAATTTGTTGAAAAGTGTAGACAATAGAGAGTCTGTCTAAACCTAGAAAAATGTTTCTTCATGGTGAGGCAAGGAAAAATCTTGGGGCATATAGTGTCTAAGAATGGAATATCCATAGATGAAGACAAGATCAAAGTTATTCTAGAACTACCCCAACCTAAAAATGCGAAAGAAGTACAAGCATTCATGGGTCATTGTGGATACTATCGCAGATTTATCCACATGTATGCCATAATTGCCCGACCTATATATGACTGAAGATTGTGAGAAAGCATTCAATGATTTCAAAAGCAAACTAAGTTCAACGCCCATTCTAAAAGTACCAAATTGGAATAAGCCATTTCATATCCATGTGGATGCTTCTAAATTTTCCATAGGATGCATCTTAACACAGCTTGTAGATGAAGGAAAACTCGATCATCCTATAGCCTACATGAGTAGGTAGCTCAACTAGGCCAAACATAATTACACTACCACCGAACGAGAGGGATTAGGAATACTATACATGGTAAAGAAATTCTGACACTACTTATTGGCAAACAAATTCAAATTCTTTATTGATCATCAAGCCTTGTTATACCTAGTCAGTAAACCTTGTAACAATGGAAGATTAGTGAGATGGTTTCTACTTTTAATGGAATTTGGTTTTGAAGTAGTGGTTAAGAAAGGAAACACACATGTTAGAGCCGATCATCTATCTCGAAAGACCCATGGAGAACATCCAACTCGAGTTGCGAACGACCTGCCTGAAGTTTGTCCACAATGGGCTAAAAAATTGATACCTATACTCACATATGGACCTGGTCATAGGATTAATTCAGATAAAACCCAACAATTATGGAAAATTAGGAATCTTCACATTGTAGCAGAAATCCTATACAATCAAGATTCTAGTGGACTTCTGCTAAGGTGTGTAGACAAGGATGAACAAGAAACTTGGTTGAGACACAGCCACATAAATCCATGGAAGAAACATAGAAGTATCAGTGGTACAATACAAGAAATAAAAATTTTAGAAGTGTATTGGCCAAGGATGCATAGAGATGTTCATTCACATGTAAAAAATTGTCCCACCTATCAAGAGGAAGAACCAGAGGAAAACTCTACGCTATGCTATTCCACAATAGCACATAGATGGAGTTTACCTTTAGTGAACTTTTTAAAGACACATGAATACCCAAAGGGGCAAGCCTAGCAAGAATATACGCTTTAGAGGAGCAAAGTAAAGATTATACCCCTATAGGGAGACAACTATTTAAACATGGACAAGACAACAAACTACAATTATGCATACATGAAGATGAATATATCTATGTTTTGGAGATGGCCCATACCGGAGTAGTAGGAGGTCATTTTTTTGGCTGACAAGATCACAAAAATGATTCTCTTTGTTGGATTATGGTGGCCAACTTTGTATCAGGATGCAACAACACATGTTTAGAGCTTTGATGTGTGTCAAAGAACAAATTTTAATAAATGAAATGCCACTACAACCTATGATTATTGCTAGATCTTTCACTAAGTGGGGTATAGATTTCATTGGACCAATTAGCTCACTTGCTAAAGGGTCTCATGCTGAGTATATATTAGTAGCCACAAACTATTTAACCAAATGGCTGGAGGCAAAGCCCACGAACAAGAATGATGCAAGAACTACTGGCAAGTTTCTCTTCGAAAATATATTTACAAGGTTCGGGTTACCCATTGAAATCATCAGTGATCGAGGCACACACTTCATTAACAAAGTAATAGAAACTTTGATGAATGAATTCCTAGTAATTCATAAGAAATTGGCCCCTTATCACCCGCAAACCAATGGATAGGTAGAAAGTTCCAATAAGTTCCTATGTACCATTTTAACTAAGATTGTGAATAATAGACGATCAGATTGGGATAAACAATTACATCTTGCCATTTGGGCTTTTCGAGTTGCTTACAAGATCGCTATAGGCACAACCCCTTTCAATCTTGTGTATGGTCAGAATACAATCTTCCCAATTGATTTCTTGATTCGTACTCTTTGAGTAGCTGAGAAATATGAGTAGACTGGACACGAATTGTCCTAACAATTGGATTCAAAATGAAAGATTGCATGAGACTAGATTACAAGTAGTAGCAGGTATTTATGCAGTGAAGAGGCGACAAAAAGCCTACTATGACATCCATATTAAAGATAAGGGACTCGAAGAAGGTGATTTAGTCCTGATATACACTTTGAAGCAACATGTAAAAAAATTGCAAAAGCGAGGACATGGACCATTGGTAATCAACCGTATTTCTACCAGTGGAGTAGTAAACCTAACCACCCTAGATGGAGAAATTCTACCAAATTATATAAGTGGCTATCGTGTGAAGAAATATTTAGAATCCTTAATGGACGAGATGATGAGTAGACTTCTAAAGGCAAAGAACTGAAGGGAAGAGGATGAGAAAATTAGAGAAGAAGTGGGACTTGAAGCATTGGAATGCATACGAAAGCAAAAAGAATGGATGACAGGAAGAGATGAAAGATGTCGACAAGGAGAGGAGCCAATACCTATGGCTAACTATAGGGTAGTAGAAACTACAACTATGGGATGACAAGTAAGACAACCCTACCTAATCTAGGAGTAGGAACTGAGGAATACCACTTAGTGGATGCATTGATTGATACTGGGGCAACATTAAGTTGCATATGTTTTTCATTAGCTAAACAATTAAATGCATCATTTAATGCAACTAAGGCATACATGATGGGCATAGGAGGAAATACCGTTGAATGTTTAGGAGAAGTCATCATGTATTTACACTTGGGTAACAATTCAATGCATCAAAAGCTTCTAGTCTACAAAGAACGATGACCTGTTGGAGGAATTATTGTTAGGTCAAGACTCGATATACAAATTTGAGGTAACACTCCAGTTAGCCTTAGGCTACATATTTGCTAAGATTGGACACAGAGAAGTCTCTAGCCTACTAGATGAGAAGCCTCTAAAGACGGTCTGCCTGAAGTGTAATGATAATGAATGCATGTCTGCATGTGAACCTACACCAATGCCAAACCCTAATCAACTAGCCTTTGTTTCTGACCCAAGCTCAAAAACCCATACACTACTTACACATGACACTCAACTAAGCCCTTCATCTCAATGTAGCCAATGTGAAGGAACAAGTGAGGATCTTATTACAGACAAGCGATTGGGAGTCCAACAATCAAAATCAGATTTGCCACCAATTCATTCACCAGTGAGCGACAAATATGGATTCGCAAGGATCAGTTAGACAACTACAAATCTCAAGTGAAGGAGAACCTCCTCCGAAATCGGTTATTAAGGCTCGAGGACACTAGCTCAGAGATGAAAATCCTACGAGCGAGCATTTGTTCCTTATTAAGATCATGGATAGAGAACATAAATTCCCAGTGATGAATCAAGGCTTTAGAATCTTGCATGAGATGCCTAGGACAGTGGATATCTGGACACAAGCTGGACCCTGAAGCTATAGTATTAGATCGCAATGGAGAGTCACAGACTATTCGATTCACACATGAGTTGATCAAGACAGCTTTTGGCTGGACCAAGGATGGTCTCATTGATCTGAAGGATGAATGCCATGAGGCAAACAAAATGACCTTCTTGGACATTAATAGAATTTATATTGAAGAAGAAGTAAGACTTGTGCATCAACACTTTTGTTTTCCCAATATGCATTGATACAGCTCCACAGAAAGTGGTAGTACAATTATTATCCCATGGAGTCAAGAAAATTGGGAACCAAATCAATGTGACCCCATACATTCAAGAGTGGATATTTGAAGCTAAAAAGCAGTGGGCACACAAGAAGTTCTTAAATGGCAACTCTGCTTTGACATTACTTATCTATCAAGCATTAGACATGAAAGAATGTTTACGACCTATGATATCAACGGCTAAAATGTCAAAATATGTGAAGGTTGCCACTGTACCAAAGAAGATGAAAGGTGTTGCAATAGTGGAGAAAGTTGTCACTTGCTCAAGAACCACCATGAGAGGTGCAAAACAAGCTCGAGTTGCAAAAGTATCTGACACCTCCTAGTCTAAGAGAATGTATGACCTCCCGAAGGTATCATTAACAACACCACCAGCCATTACAAGAAGGGATATCTCCACAGCCTAGAAGCCACTCATGTTTATATGAGAGGTCAAGTCAACCTTTCGGTACAAGGACACCATTACCACCTGTCAAGTAAGGAACAAAGACCATCACAAGTAGCCAAGAATATCTCACAACAAGAAAGGTATAAAGAACTGGGGCTAAATGATTCACGCTCAGAAGATGAATCATCCCAAGACCATGATACACTTAATATTGATATACACATGGATGAGCATGGGGGAGAAGACTACGATGAGTTAAATCAAGTGCTGCATCAAGTAGAAAAGGAAAATGAACAGAGGGCACAAGCCCAGTCTCTGATTAAAGAGCCACATCTAAGAGGACACACCATCTAATTGAATGAGCAAACAAGAATATCTCTCAAGGAAGTATCACCTCCCAAGTCCAAAACAGTTATACATCCAAAGCAGGAGCAAGACATCAACGAGGTACAAGAGGAACAAGAACCTACCTTACCTATCCAAGTGGTTGTTGAACCATCACCCTTGGATGTTGTGATTGATTCTCAAAAAGTGCCCATTGAGGAACTTGCAACACAAGAAACAACAAACACTATCCAGAAGGTTGAGCCAAGAATGCAATCAGGCAGCCACATCAGAACACATTACATGTTGCACAAGGTAAAGATGTGCAAATGGGGGAAGAATCACTCATATCACAAACATGGTTGAATGTAGATGTGAACCAACTAAAGGCTATAGTTAGAAACATGATTGACACAGCCATGACTTCCCAAGCCCTATTGATGGATGAAGAAAAAGAAAAGGTAGAATTATTCGAAGCAAGAAGTCACTTCCAAAGCATAAGTCAAGAGCTCTCAGCAAAGAATATAGCCATTCAAAAGGAACTCGTATAGAAAACAGAAGACTTGGTAAAGAAAACTGAAGAATGCAATCATATCCAGGAGGAAAACATGTTGCTCCAAGACAAACTACAAGAGGTAACTAGATCTATCCCAGAACTTCAAGTTGAAGTAAGGAGATTGAAAAAGTGATGGGAAACGTATGAAGTGAAAAATATATGAATGACCAATCAAAGCAAACTATTAGAAAATGAGATTAAAGTGTATATGGATGAAGCAGACAATCTACGTGCACGGAATAAATAGTTAATGAACTCCATTCTATTAAATCAGCCTTTTGAAAGCACTATCACAGAAGAAACAGGATTACAGGAATTGAAGGCAAAGTTGTTAGCAATGGAAAATCAGCTCAAGCAAGAGCAAATGAAACAGGCCAAGTTAGAAGCCAAATATAAAGCAGAAAACAAAATATGGGAATTTAAGTGGAACGAAGCAGTGCAAAAATACATGGACCACTGCAATGAGGATGCTAATCAGGTAAGGATCATTTGCGAAGCTAAGGCAAAAGTTGAAGATGAGCTTAAGGCTAGTAAGGTACAACATGAAGACAAAGATCAAATCATAGCAGAGCTAAAAGCACAGTTAGAACAAGCAAAGAACTTGGGGACACCAGTAGTGCAACCATCTACGATAGCTACTGAGGAGACTGAGGTACACCCTCTTTGTCCCCCAATGGTTCATTCACTAATAAGAGAGCCGGCTATAGACGAATATGATGACCATCCATGCCATATACTACAGAACTAAGTCAGAAACAGTGGGCACTAGTGGTGTCTCATCTCACATAAAACTTTGAAAATGAAGTAGTGAAAGTCATGAAAGAGGCTCAGATCAAAGCAAAGATCTAGATGAGATAATGAAGCCCTTCAACCTCCCTTATGGGATCATGAAAGAGCAAACCCGAAGATACATCAAGAAGACCACGGTAAAGGATCTTGATGAGTAGCTCAACTTCAAAGCAACTACTTTTAGTTATACTCAATAGCAGTTCAAAGCCACCAAGCCCATTTGGAGGAGAAATGCTTTGTGTGAGCTTTGCTTGATCACCTCCTTTGAACAAGTCTTCTTGACTTCTTCCTTGTCTTCAATTGGTTCTCAACACTTCTTGTTGAGATCACTTCAAGATAAACATAAGCCAAAAATGCTCAAGCCTTTAGCGATCATTGCTCAAGCTTCCTAGTAGCGACAAATGCTCAAGCTTTAGGTGAGCTACTTGTGAGATTCTCAAATCACTAGCATAAATGACTTACAACTAGAAGTCCTTTGTAGAACCTTTATCACTTTAGCTTCAATGTTCAAGAACAATGAACTAAAGAAATGTATACCTTGAGTTTCCTTCCTCTTGAATCCAAGCAAATTTGTAACAAGGACCCACACTCCTTGCTTCGAGCTCTACCACAACTCGTTTGATTTCCAAAGCTTGAATCTGAACCTTTGCTAGCTTTCTTCTTTTGGCTTGTCTTCAACTCAATTGATGAGGAGACTTCACTTTGATAGGAGTTCCTTCTCGAATCCTATCCACCTTTATGATGGCAGCCCTTTAACTTTCGGAGTCTTCTTCTCGTCTCGAGATTCTTTGTCTCTTCCCAAAGCTTCTTCGTCTTTACTCGTTTGCTTTTACTTTTGAACTTGCTTTCTCCAAGAACCTATACTCTTCAAACACTCTTAAAGAGTTAGTATCTCTTCCAACAAAAAATATCAAGTATGAAATCCTTGGGGGGACCTTGAGCTCCAATAGCTCCTATAGTCTTCTTTCAATCCTATGGCTTCAACCAGCCTCTAGCAATCAAGGTGCATCCAAAATCAAATAGGGGACTTCAACAATTTTGCAACCATACAAGACTACTACGGCTCTGATACCATTGTTGGTATATGCAATACCAAAGTACACGTGGAAGTTAATGGGCTGATTACCCAACGAGATCGAAATGAGAACTTGAATCACTTTTTCAATTCTCTATAGTCCCCTTTGGCTTCTTAGTAATTAACCACAACTTCTATACATCACTTAATCATAGCATAGTATCATCATCATTCCACAAGATTCATACATTAATAAAATCAATAGAACCTCAACAGAACATCACACATATAAACCATACACTATTCAAATCATAGATCACCCACATAAATCTTCTTCACACATTTTGTTCATGCTTCTGTTCACATATATTAACATTCAAAATATATATATATAGATATATATATATATATATATATATATATATATATATATATATATATATATATATATATATATATATATATATATATATATATATATATATATATATATATATTCTAGAGTTTCCCACATACAAACAAATACTTATCTTTGTGACCTTTTGTTCTCATATACAATTGATCATGTATAAGATGTATAGCTTGAATATATTGTAGCAACACAGTATTGCATTTGATATTGTCAATCACATATGATCACAATTCATTTCACTGTACATTCGCCTTTATCACTTGTTTGCCAAGTTTGCTACTACCTCCATGTATTCACAAATAACACTAAACTTATATAGATATGTCCCTGCACATATGAATCATCTTGAACAATTCATACTTGTAATGTGTCACATTCAAAAACTCCTTATGTCAATCTTCAAGGATGCATAGAGATGTTCATTCACATGTAAAAAATTGTCCGACCTATCAAGAGGAAGAACCAGAGGAAAACTCTACGCTATGCTATGTTGGATGTGATGGCTGGGTACAATCAGAAGATCAAGTTGGTGCTGCTAGACCTGCTTCACACCTGCCCTCTTTTCTCTTCAGATATGGTTAGGAGACTCCTTGAGCTTCCAAATGACACCAAGAAACTATATATGTGCTTTACAAAATGATTGAGTAATGATCAAATCAAAACAGATAATTTTGAATCTTCACTACTCCAAAAACTTTCTATTCTTGTATTGATACCTGCTCAGTCCTAAGCTCAGTGTGACCAGCACACTTGCAATTGGTTTAATTCCTTCTGGGAGTATTAAATTAACTTAACAAGCTACCATTAGCAAGTTAAATCACTCCAAATAACAAACTATACACTGAGCATGATCGTTAGCAAAATCAGAGACACCCCCGATTTTTTAGGAACAACACAGAAATATACCAGTGACTGCTTCGACAGTGATTTCTCCCAATTGGCTGAATAGAATGACTTGAAATTTTGTAGTGTTGTAGAATGCTTTGAGCTGGTTCCAATGAGCCCTGGATCATTCAATTTGATTCAGTAGATCTTGAGATATGCCCTGTTGAAGTTGACAGACTTTGAGGTGAATGACTCAGAGAACACAGAGTTAAGAACTATGAGTATATGTATTGAAAACTATCAAATGTACATTCCCATTGGCATGTAGAATGATGCTCAATGGTACTCAGAGGTGTAGGCTAAGTAGTAGCTCTCACACACTCTATGATCTGCTTGGATTAGCCTCGGGAAGTGAGCTCTTAACCCGCGACTTTTTCATGGTCTTTTTATATGAGTTTGAAGAAGATTTGAATTTCAAATTCAAATGTAGGCTCCCTCAAATCTCTCATCTAATCACATGGAGATATTCTCTCCATTCATACCTTTCAAATTCCACGACTTTTGAAGGTAGGTACAATTACAAGAAGTCACTTTGACTTTTACATGAAGTAAGAAGTAACTAAGCATAGGCATGTGTTCCTATGCTCTTCCTTGAAATGAAGTAATCCAAAACTCTTGCAATAAACTTCAATGTTGATATCCAATGCTAAGTGATCTTTGTGCAATCTTCATGTTGAGTCTTCAAGGCACAAATCAAAGCCAAGTGTTAAGGCTTGTTTTGCACCAACAGCTCCCCCTCAAGCCAAACACTTGCTTGAGTCTTCATCTTTAATCTTCAATGATATCCTGTAATCCAATCATGGATTTAAACCTGCATAGCTTGCTCCCATCCAAAGCTTTTGTGAGCAAATCTGCACATTGAATATTAGTGGACACATATGATAATTGGATTTCCTTGCTAAGTAATTTCTCCCTCACATAGTGGTAATGAACCTCTATGTGTTTTGTCCTAGCATGATAAACAGGGTTAGCAGCTAGGTGAAGTGAACTTGTGTTATCACCAAATATGATTGGTGGCCTTGTGTATAGGCCCAATTCTGAATAGAGTAACTTCAACCATATTGCTTCTTGAGTAGCATTGGCTAGCCCTCTGTACTCTGCCTCAGTAGATGATAGGGCTACTGTGGGTTGTTTCTTGGATGACCAAGAAATTGGTTTATCACCTGCAAAGCATATGTAACCAGATGTACTCCTCCTGTCATCCTTGCAACCTGCCCAATCTGCATCTGAGTATACCTTGATGTCAATGTCTGATGAGTATGGATAATACAAACCATGATTTTTTGTTCCCTTTAGGTACTTTACTATCTTCTTGGCTGCCTCCAAATGTGGTACTCTTGGCTTATGCATAAATTGGCTAAGTACACTAACACCATATGATATATCAATCCTTGTTAAGGTAGCATAATTAAGACTACCTACCAAACTTTGGTAACCTGTAATATCCTTAAGCTCTTCTCCTTCATGTGCACTGAGTTTGTGGTTGACCTCCATAGGTATGTTTGAGACTTTAGCTTCCTGCAAATTAAACTTCTTGACCATGTCCTGAATGTACTTCTTCTGAGTAATGAATATACCTGAATTTGTGTAGACCAATTCAAGCCCTAGGAAGTACTTCAATAATCCAAGATCATTGATCTTGAATTCCTTCATCATTTGACCTTTGATGTGTCTAATTCCTTGAACATCATTTCCTGTAATAATGATGTCATCAACATAGACACACAAGTATATTACCTCTGAATTGTTCTTCTTTATAAACAATGAAGTATCTGCTTTACTCATCACAAATCCTTGATCCAAGAGATAGGTTGTCAACCTGTAATTCCATGCTCTAGGTGCCTGCTTCAATCCATACAGAGCCTTCTTCAATTTGCAAACATGATTTACCTTATTGGGATCCTCATAGCCAGGTGGTTGTGACATGTAGACCTCTTCAGATATCCATCCATTCAAGAATGCATTCTTTACATCCAATTGGTACATGTTCCAATTCTTGGATGCAGCTACACTCACCATAATTCTGATAGTTGGCATCTTTGCCACAGGAGAAAAAGTCTCCTCATAATCAATGCCTTGGGTTTGTGCAAAACCCTTGGCTACCAACCTAGCTTTGTACCTGCTTATTGTACCATCTGAGTTCCTTTTGAGTTTGTAGATCCATCTGGATCCTATCACCTTCATGGAGTCCTTCTTGGGTATCAAGTCCCAAGTATCACTCTCCTTGAGAGCCTCCATTTCTTCATCCATTGCTTCCTTCCATTCTGGTTTAGTAATAGCTTCTTCAAATGTACCTGGTTCTTCATTCAAGATATCCTTTGCAAGATATACAGAGTGCTTGGTTACAAGTGAAGTATCATATCCATACCTAATTGGTTTCTTCTTTTCTCTTTGAGATCTCCTCATAGCTTGAGTTGAGGATTCTGGATTGTCTTCAAGTTGCTTCATCTTCATCTTCCCTTTGGATTTCCAAGCCTTAAACTCTTCAATGTTGATGGTGTCTTCATCATCTGAGCTTGTGTCCTCCTTCTGAGTTGGTTCTTGCCTGACAAGCTTTGGAAAGTCTTCTTCCATATCATAAGGTAGGTTAACTTTCCTGCACTCATTTTCATACCATGAATCATTTTCATCAAAGATGACATCTCTGCTTACCTTGAAGCCTTTATTTGAGGGGTTATAGAACCTGTATCCTTTCTGATTCAAATCATAACCAATAAAGATACACTTTTCAGCCTTAGGATCTAGCTTTCCCCTTACCTGTGAGGGAATATGCACATATGCAACACACCCAAAGATCTTGCAATGATCCAGAGATGGTCTCTTACCATGCCAAGCCTCATAGGGTGTCATTCCATCAAGTGTCTTTGATGGCAACCTGTTGATTAAGTATGTGGCAGTAGATACACTCTCTGCCCAAAGATAATTTGGTAGTTTTTTTTCATTAAGCATAGACCTAGCTGTCTCCACAATAAGTCTATTCCTCCTTTCAGCTACCCCATTTTGTTCAGGTGAGTACCTTGTGGTAATCTCCCTCTTGATGCCTCTTTCCTGCAAGAAGTCTTCAAAGTCATTGGAGAAGTATTCTCCACCACCATCTGACCTTAGCCTCTTCAAGTGTTTACCTGTTTGATTCTCAACTAATGCAAGATACCTTTTGAAACAATTAAATACTTCATCTTTATGTTTCATGAAGTACAAGACAGTCCATCTGCTATAATCATCTATAAAAGATACATAGTACCTTGATCCAGATATGGATGGCTCCTTGCTTGGTCCCCAAACATCTGTATGCACCAATTCCAAGTAGTCTTCATGCATAAATCCTTTCTTGGTGTATGGCAGTCTGTGTGACTTACCAAACTGACAAGCCCCACACTTGTATATCATGTGTTGCTTGGATACATTAGGTATCCCAAGCACACATTGATCTCTACTCATTTGCTTTATGGTCCTTTCTCCAATATGACCCAATCTCTTGTGCCACATCTCCAATTCTGATAGGGTTTGGTCCTTATAGTTGTACAAGGCAATATTCTTAGTATCTTCAAGTTCAAAGGTAAATAATCTACCTGATTTCTCTCCCTTGGCTATCCTTCTGAATCCATGTCTTGGATCCTCCACATATGCACCATGTTGAGTGAACCTGACCTGTAGACCTTTTTCAACAATCTGACCTACACTCATCAGATTCTTGGTGATTGTTGGAACATACAATACTCTGCTTAGCAAATTCTGATTACCATCACTTGTTTTGACATTACCTACTTTAATCACTGAATGTTTAGTGTCATCACCTGTCTGCACTTGGTGCTTGCCTTTAGGTTCTTCCAAATCAGAGAGTAAGGCAACATTCCCAGCTACATGGTTAGAGCAACCTGAATCAATATAGAACAAATGATCATCATTGATACCTGATTTAGATGTCATGTTCATAATCAATAAGGAATCATCTTGATCCTCTGCATAATTGTTGTAATCCTTTCTGTTCCTGTATCCTCCTTGATAATTGCCATTGTGATTGTAGCTATTGTTGTAGTTATTGTTGTAATTATTGTTGTAGCCATGGTAGCCTTGAGATTGATTGAATCTGCCTCTGCCTTGAGAGTATCCTCCTCTTTGGTGACCTCTTCCTCTTTGATTCTTGTAGTTCTTGTAGCATTCATCTGTAGTATGGTTAGACAAGCCACAGATATTGCATGGAGATTGGTTATAGGGTCTCCCCCTACCTGACTTACCTCCTCTGCCCCTACCTCTAGATGATCTACCTCTCCCTGCATAGTTTGCTTGGGAGGTGGATCCTTCTTCATCAACTTTCTTACTTTTACCCTTGTCTTTAGACTTCTTATCTGTATATAGGGCAGAGGGATTGTTACCTTTTGATTGCTCTCCATTCTTTGTGATCTTTGCTTCATGTGTAAAGAGTTGTCCAATCAGAGTTGTTAGATCAGGTGCTTGGATGTCCATGTATAAGTCCATTGCAGTGGTAAAGCTCTCCCACTTGTCATCTGCCTTTAGTCCATTGATCACTTGTCTGACTATTTGCTCTTCTTCAATTTCTTCTCCAACACTTGCAAGTTGATCTGCAATGTCTTTGACTTTGGTGACAAAATCTGAGACACATTGTTTTGATTGCTTCCTAAGAGTTGTAAACTCAATCCATAGCTGATTCTTTCTGGCCCTTGTGCTTGATGAAAAGTATGTTGACAAGGTCTCCCAAGTCTCTTGGGAAGTCTTACAGTTTCTAACATGAGGTAGAAGGAAATCAGAGATAGAGTTTAGAAGGTATGACCTTGCCAAAGCATCTTTAGCACACCATTGATTAAGTCTCTCATGATCATCCTTTGTAGGTAGGCCTCTGGTTTTGAATGAGGGCAACTCCTCATCTCCTGATATGTATCCATACAAGCTTCTCCCTTGTAGATAGGTCTTCATTCTTAATGACCATGCCTGGTAGTTATTTCTATCCAATTTGTCAATGAAAGAGGGGAAACCATCACCCATGATTACCTTGTTTTGCTCTGATACCACTGTTGGATGTGATGGCTGGGTACAATCAGAAGATCAAGTTGGTGCTGCTAGACCTGCTTCACACCTACCCTCTTTTCTCTTCAGATATGGTTAGGAGACTCCTTGAGCTTCCAAATGACACCAAGAAACTATATATGTGCTTTACAAAATGATTGAGTAATGATCAAATCAAAACAGATAATTTTGAATCTTCACTACTCCAAAAACTTTCTATTCCTGTATTGATACCTGCTCAGTCCTAAGCTCAGTGTGACCAGCACACTTGCAATTGGTTTAATTCCTTCTGGGAGTATTAAATTAGCTTAACAAGCTACCATTAGCAAGTTAAATCACTCCAAATAACAAACTATACACTGAGCATGATCTTTAGCAAAATCAGAGACACCCCCGATTTTTTAGGAACAACACAGAAATATACCAGTGACTGCTTCGACAGTGATTTCTCCCAATTGGCTGAATAGAATGACTTGAAATTTTGTAGTGTTGTAGAATGCTTTGACCTGGTTCCAATGAGCCCTGGATCATCCAATTTGGTTCAGCAGATCTTGAGATATGCCCTGTTGAAGTTGACAGACTTTGAGGTGAATGACTCAGAGAACACAGAGTTAAGAACTATGAGTATATGTATTGAAAACTATCAAATGTACATTCCCATTGGCATGTAGAATGATGCTCAATGGTACTCAGAGGTGTAGGCTAAGTAGTAGCTCTCACACACTCTATGATCTGCTTGGATTAGCCTCGGGAAGTGAGCTCTTAACCCGCGACTTTTTCATGGTCTTTTTATATGAGTTTGAAGAAGATTTGAATTTCAAATTCAAATGTAGGCTCCCTCAAATCTCTCATCTAATCACATGGAGATATTCTCTCCATTCATACCTTTCAAATTCCACGACTTTTGAAGGTAGGTACAATTACAAGAAGTCACTTTGACTTTTACATGAAGTAAGAAGTAACTAAGCATAGGCATGTGTTCATATGCTCTTCCTTGAAATGAAGTAATCCAAAACTCTTGCAATAAACTTCAATGTTGATATCCAATGCTAAGTGATCTTTGTGCAATCTTCATGTTGAGTCTTCAAGGCACAAATCAAAGCCAAGTGTTAAGGCTTGTTTTGCACCAACATGCTATTCCACAATAGCACCTAGATGGAGTTTACCTTTAGTGAACTTTTTAAAGACACATGAATACCCCAAAGGGGCAAGCCTAGCAAGAATATACGCTTTAGAGGAGCAAAGTAAAGATTATACCCCTATAGGGAGACAACTATTTAAACATGGACAAGACAACAAACTACAATTATGCATACATGAAGATGAATATATCTATGTTTTGGAGATGGCCCATACCGGAGTAGTAGGAGGTCATTTTTTTGGCTGACAAGATCACAAAAATGATTCTCTTTGTTGGATTATGGTGGCCAACTTTGTATCAGGATGCAACAACACATGTTTAGAGCTTTGATGTGTGTCAAAGAACAAATTTTAATAAATGAAATGCCACTACAACCTATGATTATTGCTAGATCTTTCACTAAGTGGGGTATAGATTTCATTGGACCAATTAGCTCACTTGCTAAAGGGTCTCATGCTGAGTATATATTAGTAGCCACAAACTATTTAACCAAATGGCTGGAGGCAAAGCCCACGAACAAGAATGATGCAAGAACTACTGGCGAGTTTCTCTTCGAAAATATATTTACAAGGTTCGGGTTACCCATTGAAATCATCAGTGATCCAGGCACACACTTCATTAACAAAGTAATAGAAACTTTGATGAATGAATTCCTAGTAATTCATAAGAAATTGGCCCCTTATCACCCGCAAGCCAATGGATAGGTAGAAAGTTCCAATAAGTTCCTATGTACCATTTTAACTAAGATTGTGAATAATAGACGATCAGATTGGGATAAACAATTACATCTTGCCATTTGGGCTTTTCGAGTTGCTTACAAGATCGCTATAGGCACAACCCCTTTCAATCTTGTGTATGGTCAGAATACAATCTTCCCAATTGATTTCTTGATTCGTACTCTTTGAGTAGCTGAGAAATATGAGTAGACTGGACACGAATTGTCCTAACAATTGGATTCAAAATGAAAGATTGCATGAGACTAGATTACAAGTAGTAGCAGGTATGCAGTGAAGAGGTGACAAAAAGCCTACTATGACATCCATATTAAAGATAAGGGACTCGAAGAAGGTGATTTAGTCCTGATATACACTTTGAAGCAACATGCAAAAAAATTGCAAAAGCGAGGACATGGACCATTGGTAATCAACCATATTTCTACCAGTGGAGTAGTAAACCTAACCACCCTAGATGGAGAAATTCTACCAAATTATATAAGTGGCTATCGTGTGAAGAAATATTTAGAATCCTTAATGGACGAGATGATGAGTAGACTTCTAAAGCCAAAGAACCGAAGGGAAGAGGATGAGAAAATTAGAGAAGAAGTGGGACTTGAAGCATTGGAATGCATACGAAAGCAAAAAGAATGGATGAGAGGAAGAGATGAAAGATGTCGACAAGGAGAGGTGCCAGTACCTATGGCTAACTATAGGGTAGTAGAAACTACAACTATGGGACGACAAGTAAGACAACCCTACCTAATCTAGGAGTAGGAACTTAGGAATACCACTTAGTGGATGCATTGATTGATACTGGGGCAACATTAAGTTGCATATGTTTTTCATTAGCTAAACAATTAAATGCATCATTTAATGCAACTAAGGCATACATGATGGGCATAGGAGGAAATACCATTGAATGTTTAGGAGAAGTCATCATGTATTTACACTTGGGTAACAATTCAATGCATCAAAAGCTTCTAGTCTGCAAAGACGATGACCTGTTGGAGGAATTATTGTTAGGTCAAGACTGGATATACAAATTTGAGGTAACACTCCAGTTAGCCTTAGGCTACATATTTGCTAAGATTGGACACAGAGAAGTCTTTAGCCTACTAGATGAGAAGCCTCTAAAGACGGTCTGCCTGAAGTGTAATGATAATGAATGCATGTCTGCATGTGAACCTACACCAATGCCAAACCCTAATCAACTAGCCTTTGTTTTTTACCCAAGCTCAAAAACCCATACACTCCTTACACATGACACTCAACTAAGCCCTTCATCTCAATGTAGCCAATGTGAAGGAACAAGTGAGGATCTTATTACAGACAAGCGATTGGGAGTCCAACAATCAAAATCAGATTTTCCACCAATTCATTCACCAGTGAGTGACAAATATGGATCCGCAAGGATCAGTTAGACAACTACAAATCTCAAGTGAAGGAGAACCTCCTCCGAAATCGGTTATTAAGGCTCGAGGACACTAGTTCAGAGATGAAAATCCTACGAGCGAGCATTTGTTCCTTATTAAGATCATGGATAGAGAACATAAATTCCCAGTGATGAATCAAGGCTTTAGAATCTTGCATGAGATGCCTAGGACAGTGGATGTCTGGACACAAGCTGGCCCCTGAAGCTATAGTATTAGATCGCAATGGAGAGTCACAGACTATTCGATTCACACATGAGTTGATCAAGACAGCTTTTGGCTGGACCAAGGATGGTCTCATTGATCTGAAGGATGAATGCCATGAGGCAAACAAAATGACCTTCTTGGACATTAATAGAATTTATATTGAAGAAGAAGTAAGACTTGTGCATCAACACTTTTGTTTTCCCAATATGCATTGATACATAGCTCCACAGAAAGTGGTAGTACAATTATTATCCCATGGAGTCAAGAAAATTGGGAACCAAATCAATGTGACCCCATACATTCAAGAGTGGATATTTGAAGCTAAAAAGCAGTGGGCACACAAGAAGTTCTTAAATGGCAACTCTGCTTTGACATTACTTATCTATCAAGCATTAGACATGAAAGAATGTTTACGACCTATGATATCAACGGCTAAAATGTCAAAATATGTGAAGGTTGCCACTGTACCAAAGAAGATGAAAGGTGTTGCAATAGTGGAGAAAGTTGTCACTTGCTCAAGAACCACCATGAGAGGTGCAAAACAAGCTCGAGTTGCAAAAGTATCTGACACCTCCTAGTCTAAGAGAATGTATGACCTCCCGAAGGTATCATTAACAACACCACCAGCCATTACAAGAAGGGATATCTCCACAGCCTAGAAGCCACTCATGTTTATATGAGAGGTCAAGTCAACCTTTCGGTACAAGGACACCATTACCACCTGTCAAGTAAGGAACAAAGACCATCACAAGTAGCCAAGAATATCTCACAACAAGAAAGGTATAAAGAACTGGGGCTAAATGATTCACGCTCAGAAGATGAATCATCCCAAGACCATGATACACTTAATATTGATATACACATGGATGAGCATGGGGGGGAAGACTACGATGAGTTAAATCAAGTGCTGCATCAAGTAGAAAAGGAAAATGAACAGAGGGCACAAGCCCAGTCTCTGATTAAAGAGCCACATCTAAGAGGACACACCATCTAATTGAATGAGCAAACAAGAATATCTCTCAAGGAAGTATCACCTCCCAAGTCCAAAACAGTTATACATTCAAAGCAGGAGCAAGACATCAACGAGGTACAAGAGGAACAAGAACCTACCTTACCTATCCAAGTGGTTGTTTGAACCATCACCCTTGGATGTTGTGATTGATTCTCAAAAAGTGCCCATTGAGGAACTTGCAACACAAGAAACAACAAACACTATCCAGAAGGTTGAGCCAAGATGCAATTAGGCAGCCACATCAGAACACATTACATGTTGCACAAGGTAAAGATGTGCAAATGGGGGAAGAATCACTCATATCACAAACATGGTTGAATGTAGATGTGAACCAACTAAAGGCTATAGTTAGAAACATGATTGACACAGCCATGACTTCCCAAGCCCTATTGATGGATGAAGAAAAAGAAAAGGTAGAATTATTCGAAGCAAGAAGTCACTTCCAAAGCATAAGTCAAGAGCTCTCAGCAAAGAATATAGCCATTCAAAAGGAACTCGTATAGAAAACAGAAGACTTGGTAAAGAAAACTGAAGAATGCAATCATATCCAGGAGGAAAACATGTTGCTCCAAGACAAACTACAAGAGGTAACTGATATGTCCCAGAACTTCAAGTTGAAGTAAGGAGATTGAAAAAGTGATGGGAAACGTATGAAGTGAAAAATATATGAATGACCAATCAAAGCAAACTATTAGAGAATGAGATTAAAGTGTATATGGATGAAGCAGACAATCTACGTGCACGGAATAAGTAGTTAATGAACTCCATTCTATTAAATCAGCCTTTTGAAAGCACTATCACAGAAGAAACAGGATTACAAGAATTGAAGGCAAAGTTGTTAGCAATGGAAAATCAGCTCAAGCAAGAGCAAATGAAACAGGTCAAGTTAGAAGCCAAATATAAAGCAGAAAACAAAATATGGGAATTTAAGTGGAACGAAGCAGTGCAAAAATACATGGAGCACTGCAATGAGGATGCTAATCAGGTAAGGATCATTTGCGAAGCTAAGGAAAAAGTTGAAGATGAGCTTAAGGCTAGTAAGGTACAACATGAAGACAAAGATCAAATCATAGCAGAGCTAAAAGCACAGTTAGAACAAGCAAAGAACTTGGGGACACCAGTAGTGCAGCCATCTACGATAGCTACTGAGGAGACTGAGGTACACCCTCTTTGTCCCCCAATGGTTCATTCACTAATAAGAGAGCCGGCTATAGACGAATATGATGACCATCCATGCCATATACTACAGAACTAAGTCAGAAACAGTGGGCACTACTTGTGTCTCATCTCACATAAAATTTTGAAAATGAAGTAGTGAAAGTCATGAAAGAGGCTCAGATCAAAAGCAAAGATCTAGATGAGATAATGAAGCCCTTCAACCTCCCTTATGGAATCATGAAAGAGCAAACCCGAAGATACATCAAGAAGACCACGGTAAAGGATCTTGATGAGAGTTCAAAGCCACCAAGCCCATTTGGAGGAGAAATGTTTTGGAGAAAAATCCAACATTGCAGGTGCATTGGCAAGAAGCACCATATTTACTTCAAGTCTATCCAGCTTTTTGTACTGTGCCACATCGACGATACTGGCCAAAATTTTGGGACTTGCAAAGTCAAGGTAAAATAAATAAACAGTGGCTCGATTTTCCCTTATTCCCGAGCCCGCTGCACAACTATCTGCCCATGGAAGAGTACATGATGAGAACCATCAAATTTTGGTTATCTCAATATGCAAAGTTCCCCGATCTCACAGTCAAACTAACGAATAAATTAATCACCATGATTGTAACAGTACTCAAAGTCTTCAAGCATGTAAAATATACGTTTTTGAATTTCATTGGTATTAATCACAGATCATATATTTTAGTATTCGAACTTTCTATCATGCCAAGACAACTCAAGATCATGGCTTATTATTCAAGGCTCGTGTTTTTGCCCAGCACATACATGCAAAGTTTTGAAGAAGCATTCTTCACAGGCTTCTTTGAAATCAATTTAGAAGTATTTGTCGACTAACCTCAATGCACGGCTAGTAGCATATGAATTAAGTTTTTTTGCCGACCACCGACATGTGCCCCATGACGGAGTTAAGTGAGAACAATGGAAGCAATTAGTTATACGTGAAGCCAATTTTCTAAATGCTACAGAGCGAAGGATATACAAGACGTACTCCCATCAACTTCCAAAGCTTGTCGAGGATGACAGAGTTCAGGAGGGGGGAAGTGTGGAAGGGGAGATAGGAGAATCAAGCAAAAGACAAAGAAGAAGAAAATAAAAAAGAAGACTACTCAATAGAAAGCACCACCATCTGCCCAAAGCCCCGCAAGGGCACGAATCAAGCTTCACACACATCAAGCTATAAAAAGAAACAAGGAGGACACGAGCACAACAAATAAGAAATAAAAGATCGGCCCATTTGGATGCTAAATAACTCTAATGAGGCCGAAGGACCTTAATGAAAGGTGACCAATATCAAAGTCACCTTAGCCACTCGATGTGTGTAGTGGAAAGAAATGAAGAGGCTAAAACCAATGCACCAGGTCCCAAGTTATGGTCAGTTCCTTGACCACTGGTTAATTTATATCATTACGACTTCCATAGGAGCTAGTAGTGGTCAACTATAAAGATATTATCAACTAATAAGGAACCAGATTGACTACAGGAACATAACTAGAGACAAGAAGCAAAGTCTCTCAAGGGACGACAGAGACAAAGAGGGGGAGAGTGTTGCAAAGTAAAGAAGTAGAGGAAAAGGAGCCCCCAAAAACTTTCAAATTATGAGCATCAATTTTCTTCTTCAAATGTTTATGAAAGTCTCATGAAGCCATGTAAATGCACTAGAGGAGTCCTCTAGATGCATAAATCCCAAACATTGTATCATAATCTTTGTAAAATAGTAGGAATTTAGGCTTTCTTTAATAAAGTGCCAATCTCTTGTGTGAAAGGACCATTTTTAGGGCACATGTATATAAGTCATTTGATGACACTTTGTAAAGACTTTTGGCCATTGTGAGTAAAGGAGAACTCAGATTTTCGAATTTTCCTCTTCTTCCTCTTGTATCTCTTTGCTTGTGAGCTTGCATGTGGGATTGTAGCTTGGAATGAGTGCATGAAAGTGTTGTCTATCCAATTCATTTCTTTTCTAAATTGTGTAATGTGTGTGCAAAGCATGAGGAGGTGTGTGTTGAAACTAGGTGAGTTGTGCAGCTCAGTGTTTTGCCCATAACTTGAAGAAACTTTGTTAGAATCGAACAAAAGTACCATCATTGCGAGCTTTGAAATGAACCCACTACTGACCATATTCTGAGTTT
Source organism: Ceratopteris richardii (assembly GCA_020310875.1). NCBI lineage: Eukaryota > Viridiplantae > Streptophyta > Polypodiopsida > Polypodiales > Pteridaceae > Ceratopteris > Ceratopteris richardii. The sequence continues at coordinate 115,551,736 of CM035436.1, forward strand.
GGAGCTAAGATAAAAGTCCTTTTTTGTGCTTACTATTGTTTCATGTATCATGAAACCATTTCCACCTATGTGTGTGATTACTAACATCACCATTTGAGAGTTCATGAATTGTAGATTTGTCATCAACAAATTTGATCATGTCCAAGCCAATCTTGGCTAATGTCGACAAAGAAAAATTATTGAACCATGGTACATACAAAGCGTTTGCCATTGTGAAAGAAATACCACCATTATTAGTGAGAAGATCTTACCAACTCCCATTACATCATGAGAGGAGTTGTTAGCACATGTGATAATATTCCCGCTACGAGTAGGCTCAAGTGAACTTAAGAAATGTAGGCTCAAGTGAACTGACAAAACCTAGGCTCAAGTGAACTAAAGAAACTACGTTGTGAGGTAATATGTTTGGTTGCCCCACTATCTACTACACACATACACTACTCATGAAAAGATGGTCATATCAACATATAGTAGTAAATGCTCATTCTTCATTTTGAACAAGATTAGTAGACTCTATTTTAGGCATACATGCCTCTACAACAAACATTTTAGCCTCTTTCTTCTTTGGCTATTTTGTAGCCCGTTTTGGACAACTATTTATGACATGAGCATTTCTCTTATAGTATTTACAAAACTATTTCTATGTTTTTGTTTGCTTCTCATCTTTTTCTTCCTTCTTCATCTCTGCATTATAAGCAGATTTTTGCATACTAGTACATGAGCTCCATTTACCTTTGCCCTTCTGACTAGCTAGGAAAGCTTGATCCATAACACACATAGTGGACCTACTCTGCCTTAACTAACCTTCCTACAACAAAATAGAGGCTAACCCCTCAAATGCTAAGGCATTTAGATTGCCTTTCATTGTCAATCAATGAGTAGAAGCAAAAGCTCTAATATGAATCTAGAAGATTGTTAAGAACAATCTGGACAAGTGAATTATCTAGCAAGACCTTATCAACAAAAATCAATTGCTCCCTAAAATCTTTGATCTTTTTCAAAAAAATGGCCATAGAGGTAAGCAACACAAGCTTCATTTCTTGCTTGCCATAAAGTGGTAAGTGTATCCTAAGCATCCTTTGTTGTTTTGCAGGAATGAACGTGAGGGATAATGGCACATTTGATAGATAAAGTTATCAATACATGCATTTGAGCATCTCTGATCCCAACAAAGATGCTTTGTAGTAGGTCTAGTAGGAACTACAACATGAATAAGAATTTGAGGATTATTATGTTCAATGCCATCTATATCACTTCAATAACTCTATTTGCATATGTATTTGGATGTTTTTCAACACCTTTCACAATATCCCACAGTCCTTTTGCTACCAATGAATGATGCATCATATGCCCACAATGGGTAATTATTACCATCCAACCTATCCTCAATAGCCAACATACGGAATACGTCATTGCTTTCAATCACGGCCACTAATTAAGTACCCTAGTGCAAAGAAATGATTGTATTTCAAAACGTTGAATAGAACCACCCTCTCAAGCTTTGGTAAACCTATAGAAAACTTTGAGGGACTTTTACTAGTGAACAAAACTTGTATATATGTTTGGCACAAAAGTATGAAATTTCCTACACAGTCATTGTGATAGCACGTTTGGAGGCCGAAATGAGCTCATATCAAATTTTGATGCAAGAAAGGCATTTTGTAAATTCTAATGGCCTCAAGTTTAAGGATCAGGTAATGCTTTTCACATTCCCAATATATACATTCACTAATGATTTTCAAATTCCAAATCTTAGGAAATGTCTTTAAGATTGATACACCCTTGGCTATACCAATCCTATGGCTTAAGTACCAAAGCACATGGTCCATGACTTGTTTAGGAACTACTACTCGCTTTTTCGACTCATATCTATAAGGAGTTTACTTTCTCTTAAAGTTATCTCAATGCTTTAGTGGGCTTAGACTAACTTGGATGATTTATTATTACTTTCAAGTTATACTTTGGAATCTCTTGCACAATTTACAAAATACCAAGAATTTTCTTCCCCATTAGTGAACCCAATAGAAGAATAATGTGCACTTACAACTTGCAAAATCTACCTATGTGTATGTTGAAATTGTAATTTTATAACTCAAAATAATGCTTCCAAGAGATTCAAGGGCTTAGAAAATCATCCATGTACTTCCCTCACCAAGTTTGGAGGTGAATTAATAACAAGAAGATCTCAAAAGTAGTCACCCACCTCATTTCTACAACTATGAAGAGGTGACTATTGCGAATAAATTTTCTACCCAGACCTATGAAAGATCCTCAATTTTTCATGCTCTTTATATTATAAAAATATCTTCTATCAAGAGTATAATAATAGAAAACATACATTCGAGCAAATTGTAGTAGGAATTTGAAGTTGAATGGCTACTAGGGTATGACTGATTGGAAACAATGCCATTGGAATGGTTACTTTGGATGTTCTCCAAAGACAATTTGGAAAATAATCACCTTTGAAGCTATATACTACTCCAAAGAATACATATAAGTCAAAAAAATAAATAAATTTAGATATGATATGATACTTTTTGAGAGATAAGGAATGCCCTTTTGCATGATTTGCAATTCCTCACTAAATGCTTAGTTGAAAAATCGTTGGCAATCTCTTCATTGCTTTTTGAAGCACTTGCTCCACTTTTCTTCTTCTTGTCTCTCCGTACAATTTGACCCTCATGCTATGTATAATAAAATTCTCGAAGACATGAAGATTGAGATAGTAGAGTGGACCCAATTCATTGGTTACCACATGGATAAAGAGGAGGTGAAGTAGGGGATAAATGAAGGTATGTATGGAAGAACACATCTATGTGTATGCTTATGTGCATGTTTCAAAATATTCACGATAAATTTGATTGTTTTGGATGGCAGGATATGATTGTTTGTTTTGGAGGATATGAAGTATGTACCTTCATTGAATGATATGTCGATTCTATCATATGTTCAATTTGAAAGTGTGAGAAGCGGGTTTATAATTGCTATTCAAAGAATTTGGCACTGTTTATAGGCCATACGATGGTGACCTGGATGAATCGCGTGCACAAAGGGTACTCAAGATAGAGCAACTTGATTATAATGGACTAGTGCCAGCAAGATTCCTGGGGTATGCAGTAAACCTCTTGCATGTCAATGATGAGCATTTGAACTTTAGGATACAAAGTGGAAATCATGGTGGCTTGAGAAGATCACTTTTATACAGCTTGTTCAAAGAACTTCAGTGTCATAAGGAGGTATGTATGGAAGAACACATGTGTGTGTATGGAAGAAAGACCTCTCTCTTTACTACCACTAAAGGTCATCCCCTTTAGATGCATTCTCTCTCTTGATTCTTTATGCAAATGCAAGTTTCACAATCCATAAATCTCATGGACCAGCCCTATACATATGTAGAACTAGGATAGGCTGCAAAGTTTCTCTATACCGAACTCTCAAACACTTACTTAAATAGCTTCCCCCTGCCCACACACTGTGTAGAGAAAAATGGGCATTGAAAGTAATGATCAATGGATAGCACACACCATTCAAACATGTAACTCAAGGAATTTGTCCTAATGTGTAGTTTAGGTGTCTCATATCCATGAGGACGTGAGTTCAATGCACCATTCATGATATATGAAACATATGAACTTTACAATGTCTCTCTTTTGTAGAAGTATATGTATACAACTTCATGCATGGAAACTATCGCAATAGCTTTACACACATGAAAGCAATCCAAGTACCAATCCTCCTTTTATCATTGCCAATAATGATGAGATCATTGACATAAATCACTACTAAAATCATTCTGATTTCTTGATTGTTGGTGCAATATTCACAAGCCTACATACTTGGTCACCTAGCCATAAGTTTCCATATATTCTCATGCATGCTCATGGGAATGCCCTCTTGTAAAAGCTTTATTTTATCCTTTGTCAAAGTGCATATGTAAACAGCGCTTTCAATCACCAATAGTTAGGAGAATTAGTTACGATATATTCTAGTGAAGGAGTAATTATAGATGAATTCCTAAACTGTAGGAATTTTTTTTTGGTAGAATTTGAAATTCAAAAGTTGAATTGAGCTCACACTATAGATTTACCATTCCCCTCACATTGTGAAATCATTCATTGCCAATGTCATTGGAATTCATGTACATTAATACATACACTTTGAACATGTGTCATCCCTATTTCTCTTTCAAGCATCATTCACAGTGCATAACATATCATTTCAAGACAAATAACTTGAAAAAGGTAGATACCCAAGTTAATTAGATATGCCCAATAGGATTATGTTCAACTATTAGCAGAGAAAGAGCACTATTCATTTCTCTGAGCAGGTGTAGTGACCAAAATAGAAAGGTTCTAATTCATGGTGAACGTCAAAGTTATCTATTTTGATCTAATGATTTGACGATCATCTTCCAAAGTACTTGGGTGATTTTTTGTTCTTCTTGTAAAGCTTGAGAGGTCTAATTTGCACTCTTCAACTCAGTTTTGGCTGGCAAGAACTACGAATTTGCAGCACCATCTCATCTCTCGAAGGTGTCCACCATCTCCTCCAACAATGGTATAAGCGCAACATCAAGGTAAAATGGGAGATATATGTCCATCTTTCATTGACAAATTGTATAGAGGCAATTATCCAGCACGGTCCGTAAGGATGAAGGCTTACCTCCAAGGAAGAAGCTTGTATGGATACATATCTAGAGATGATGAAACGCCAACCTTTAGAAGCAAAAACCAACCTACAAGAGAGGAGCAAGAGAGACTAGTTGTATGGTGTGCAAAGGATGCTCTAGTTGGGTCTTACAAACTCAATTCAATCTCTGACTTTTTGTTACCTCATATTTGAAATTGTAAGACCTCCCAATATCTTCATACTTCTCATCAAATAGAAGAGGCAGAAAGAACCAGCTTTGGATGGAGTTCACAACCTTGAAGAAGTAGCCAAAGCAAAGTGTAGCTTACTATGTGACCAAGATGAAGGATTTAGATGATCAACTTGGGAGTATTGGAGACAAAATAGAAGAGGATCAGATAGTAAGGTAGATCATAAATGACATCAAGGCTGATGACAAATGGGAGTCTTTTACCACAACAATGGACCTACATATGGACATGCAGATACTTGACCTCAATACATTGATGGGGCAACTCTTCACACGTGAGACAAAGCTCAAGAAGAATGGAGATAATTCTAGAGGTAATCAATCTTCTTCCCTTTAGATAGAGAAAAATAAGAGTAAAGATAAAGGCAAATGTAAGAAGAATGAAAAAGATGCAAGTACCTCTCAAGTGAATTTCACAGCTAGAGGAAAGTGGAACTTCTTCAAGATGTCCTGCACATATTTCCTTTGAGTGATGTAGATTCCAGAGTTAGTGTATACCAACTCAAGTCCAAGAAAGAATTTTAGAAACCCTAGGTCATTGATCTTAAACTCCTGCGTTATCTGTTTTTTGATTTGTTTCATGCCATTGGCATCACTACCTGTAAGAATGATTTCGTCCACATATACACATAAATATATCACTTTTGACTTACTTCTCTAGATAAACAGAGAAAAATCTACCTTGCTCATAATGAATCCTTGGTCTTGAAGATAGGTTGATAGCCTATGGTTCCATGGCCTAGGTGCTTGCTTCAAACCATAAAGAGCTTTCTTTAATTTGCATACATGATTTACCTTGCTTGGATCTTCATAGCCAAGAGGTTGAGCCATGTAAACCTCCTTTGAAATCCACCCATTGAGAAAATAATTTTTCACATCTATTTGATACATATTCAAATTTCTAGTGCAGCTACACTTACCGATAGTGTGATGGTTGGCATCTTAGCCACTAGTGAAAAGGTTTCTTCATATTCTACTCCATGGGTTTGTGCAAAACCCTTAGCCACAAACCTAGCTTTGTACCTATTTATGGATCCATCTGAGTTCCTTTTGATTTTGTAAATTCACCTAGAACCAATTACCTTCATTGATGCTTTCTTGGGTACTAGCTCCCAAGTGTCATTTTCTTGGATTCTTCATACATAGCCTTCTTCCATTCTGCTTGGGTACTTGCTTCTTCATATGAAGAAGGTTCTTCAAGTGATGAATCTTTAGCAAGACAAATAGAATTATTAGTGACTAATGAAGTATCATACCCATATCTGATTGGCTTCTTACTCTCTCTTTGTCATCTCCTTAAGGCTTGGTTGGATGAATCAGGTATGTCCTCCAACCTCTTCATCTTGACCTTGCCTTTTGATTTTCATGCTCTAAACTCTTCCAAGTTGATGGTGTCCTCATCACCTGATTTGATGTCTTCAATGGTGCTTGGCTCCTCCTTGGTGAGGCTTGGAAATTCTTTTCCCAAGTCATATGGCAATTTGACCTTCCCGCATTCACTTTCAATCCAAGAGTCAGTCTCATCAAACACAACATCTCTACTAACCGTAAATCCTTTGTTGGATGGATTATAAAGTCTATAGCCCTTTTTATTTATATCATACCCTATGAAGATGCATTTCTCGGCCTTAGGGTCTAACTTACCTCTTATTTGAGATGGAACATGCACATAAGCAACACAACCAAATATTTTGCAATGTTCAAGTGATGGTCTCCTACCATTCCATGCCTCATAGGGGGTCATCCCATCAAAGGACTTAGAAGGTAACCTATTAATAAGATAAGTGGCAGTAGAAACAGCCTCTACCCACAAGTAATTAGGCAACTTCTTTTCATTTAGCATATCTAGTTGTGGTCTCTCACGTGATACCTCTTTCCTGCAAAAATGCATCAAACTCATTGGAGAAGTATTCACCTCCTCCATATCACCTTATCCTCTTTAAACTCTTTCCTGTTTAATTTTCCATAAGTGCAAGATACTTTTTGAAACAACTGAACACCTCATCCTTATGTTTCATGAATTACAAGATATTCCACCTGCTGAAATCATCAATAAATGACACATAGTACCTTGAGCCTGAAATTGAAGGGTCCTCGCTTGGTCCCCACATATCTGTGTGGACAAGTTCCAAAATAATCCTCATGCATATAGCCTTTATTTGTAAAGGGTAACCTATGTGATTTACCAAACTGACATGCACCACATTTATAGATCATATGTTGCTTGGATACATTAGGTATCCCAAGTACACATTGATCTCTACATATCTACTTCAATGTTCTCTCACCAATGTGTCCTAGTCTTTTGTGCCATATCTCTAACTTAGAGAAGTTTTGATCCTTATAATTATAAAGTGCAATGTTTCACATGTCCTCAAGCTCAAATATAAACAATCTACCTGTTTTCTCTCCCTTTGCAATTCTCCTGAATCCATGTTGGGGGTCCTCCACAAAGGCTCCAAAATTATTGAACCTAACATGCAAACCCTTTTCCACTATCTGTCCAACACTCATCAAATTCTTTGTGATAGTAGGTACATAAAGAACTCTGCTCAACAGAAATTGTTCAAACTCAACAAGCTCAAGGTCAAAGTCAACAGGTACAAAGTCAAAGTGCTAAAGTGCAGGTGTCAAAGTGCATAGGTAGTGTACCATTAATTGTCCACAGAGGGTAAATTGGAGAAGTACATTGCAGGTTGCAGAGGTATTTCTCTAATTTACCTAAGGTTCAAAGTATTTTTAAAGAGTTTTGGAAGGTTCAGGTGAACCCTCTCTTATGTGAAAAAGTGAAGACTTCAAAGGAAAATGTGAAGGTATGTGAAGCGGCAGCGTACGCAGAAGTGAAAGTATGGACCCAATTAAAATTTTTCTTTTAGTCTAAAGTCACTACACGACACAACAGGGATTCATTGGTTGTCACTTGTGAAGACAATCTTGGGACATCAAAGTGAGCACCAAGATACTCTTGCAGTTAGGAGCATACGTGAATCGACACTCAAATCAAGGCAAGGACTATTCTTGGACCATTCTAAGTGTAAGCAAGAGTAAGCATAGTCTAAGCAAGGCAAGAGAGAGAAGTGCAAGAGACACCGAGTGTGCGACGCAGAGATGTGGAGTGCAAGGTGTGCATGAAGAGGGACCAAGGAAGTATGCAAAGAAGTGCTAAGCTAATCCCCCAATGATCCCAAGGTCTTATTGAAGTGTGCGCGTGCCGACAAAAGGTACCCATCCCTCCCCCTTAGTGGAAGCTTGGTGCAAGATGTGCACAAGTGTAGGCTTGGAGAAGGTGGAGGTTTGGTGTAGAGGAGGCCGGCAGCAAAAAGTCCCTTGGGTATTTGGTATTTTGTAATTGAGTACTCTGTGGGATTTTGCACAAAAGCTTTGGATTGTATTGTGCTTCAACATTGTATTTTTCTTATTATAATCAATCCACAGAGGTTTCCAGTGTGTATTCTTCTTGTCTTCCCTTTTCTCCTACAAACACGCAAATCCCTTCTTGTCCAAGAATCCCCCAACAAAATTTGGCACGCCCGGTGGGACATTCAAAGAGATTTGAGCTTAGGATAAACCAAGTGCAAAGTACAGAAGAGATCAAGTGTCGAAAGTACTACAGTGCTACTTCATTAACCAAAAGGTAAATATTCTTATCAAATGTCTCATATTAAGTGGAATATGAACAGCTCATGATCGCAACCCGGTCCCAAACATTGAGGGTCACCTACAAGCAAACAAGAAGGAAGGTTGTTAGAAGATCCTCTAGTCCATTATCTTCAACCTCATCAGTAAAGAGCATGGCGGGACAGGTAGACTTGGATACCTTACTCTCAAGATTAAATATAAAATTTCCTTCTTTCAAAGGCCTAGCTCAAGAGAATCTTGATGAGCATATTAGAAGGTTTTTGGCACTATGCAAGACTAGAGGCTTAATGGGCAGGGAGGATGCCTTTTTGATACTCTTCCATGCCACATTAGAAGGATTAACAGATAAATGGTTCAGCCAATTTGGTGAGAACCATTTTACAACTTGGGACTTGATGAAAGATGCATTCAAAAATCAATTCCAGCATGGAAATACTGCATAGATCATCATAGAGGAACTAGAAAATTTGAGACTAGGTCGAGGTGAAAAGTTCCCAGAGTTTGTGACTCGGGCCAAGGCACTAATGGCTAAATTTCCAGATCCACCGCATGATCTTTTTGTTAAGAAATGGTTAGCTAAGCCACTTCGAGTGGCCACCCAATGCAAAATCAAGGAATTAGTGTTGCCTACAGCCTCCATAGATGAGTTCATCAACACAACTACACGACTGGAGCAGATAAGGCAACAGTATGGAGCAGCTTCTTCTCAACTACAATATTCCACAGAAATGGAGGATCCAGTAATCCAGCTAAGGAAGGAAGTGGAGGGCTTAAAAAGGAATAAGCCCCACAAAGAGGAGGAGAATGTTGTTACTGAGTTGAGAAGGGAGATTGAAGCATTAAAGCTCCAAAAGGAGGAGGAGGCCCAAGTAGAGGAATTGGCCCAACTGCGACAGGAGCTGTAGGAACTCAAAGTGGGTGGCATCAAGAGTGGACTTTGGTGTTCCATGTGCAGCAAGCAAGGTCATATAGTAAGTAAATGTCCTCTATTAAGTGTGACTTGCCAATTATACAGGAAATCTGGTCATGAGGCCTAGGAATGCCAATCAAGAGGAATGCCTACAACAACATATTGGACACAAGGAGGACCCCTACCACCAACAAATCCTAGGAACCAAATATCTTCATCTGGGCCCCACATCCAAATGATTTCTATGTGCAAAGAAGACAGGGTAGATCAAGTCAATGTGCCATCTCCATCTACTAGGGTGGTGCAGTTAGAAGAAATTGAATCTTTTATAGTGCAAACAAGAAGCAAGGGGAAGGCTCAAGTGGAAATAGGTCAAGAATCAATGATTAATGGATTGAACAAAGACAAAGGTGCACCTGAGAACAAAGCCACTACATGTGCAGACACAAGGCAAAATGAAAATTTCATAGGTACTAGTGATGCCATTGGACATGCATTCAACAAGGCGCATGAGGAGTTTGATAAGTCAAATGGAGCCTAGGCTCTTAAGGAATCAGAAGCTTCCAGACTACTCAAGTCCATGAAAAAGGAGGTTACTAATTTTGATTTAATAAATATGGATGGGAAGTTCAGGTCAAAACTCTTGCAGATAATTGATGAAATGTCCACAACAAGTTTAGTGGCAAAGGCTGCGGTTATGCATAAAGATAAAAGTGTAGGGGAAGCACCCCTCACATATTACAAGAGCCCTCGACTAACAATCTCTATTAAAGGTCATGAGTTTCAAGGAGTTATTGTGGATGGTGGTTCTGGCATTAACTTGATGCATGAATATACCATGAAAAAGATTGGACTACACCCTTCAAGACCTGCCAACTTCACTGTAACAATGGCAAACCAAAGCATAGTAAGGCCTATGGGAGTGGTCCCTGGAGTTCCAATCAAGATACAAGGTACCATCTTTAACTTGGAGTTTGTTGTTTTAAGGCTGCCACAGGTACAAGGAAACTTCCCCCTGTTAATTGGGAGACCTTGGTTAAGGCATGCCAATGTGCTGCATGACTGGGGCAAGGACACAATGTGGGTAAAGCAAGAGGGAAAAGAGTTGCAGGAGATAATTTTAGAAGAAGGTCCAGACAATCAAAGACATACCAGCATGATGCAGACAATTGGTATTTGTATGGAAGAAGAATCGGTGGACAACCCGGAAGTAGATCTATTTGAAGGAGTAGATTTATATGAAGATGAAAACATGTTGGCTTGGCTCCATGCAGAAGACCCATCTTCCTGTTATGGAATTTTTCCAAACTCAAGTAGAGAAGAAGCATATGAAGAAAAAGAGGAAAACACTCAGGATACTGATTCGAGTGAAACAGTCTCAGTCAAAGGCCATAGCAAAGAGAAGAAAAGCAAATCCCTTAAGTACAACAGTGATGAAGTTATTCCAACTCATATGTCAATGGCCACTTTTTTATGGATATTGGTATGGCTATCTTCTGTTATGTCAATTTTTATGATAGTAAGTGTAGGGCTTTACAAGGATGTGGAAGGAGTACCTGCAAGTCTCTAGAAAGAGAAGATGCAATATGAAGGAGATAATATTTTATGGAAGGATTTAAGGTGGCCCTATCAAGTCGTCAACATGCCCAAAATAAAGACAAAACAAATGAAGTGCAGTACAATTGGAGATTATGGAGGAGTTTCTCTGAGTCAACATATCAAGATCATGGCTCAAGGCATATCATCAAGCCAACTAAAGAATTAGGGATCACCTGGAACCGGCAAAATTTATCTAGGTTGTACATAGTCTTTTCCTGTCATTTTTGCTTAAGTTTTAGTAGATTTCATCAATTTTCATGCTTGTTCTTTGCGTTTTTAGCAAATTTAGCAACTCTTTCTTAGACTTTGGCATAAGTATAATTTTGGAAATTTTCTGGGAATTTTTCACGCATTTTTTGAATTTTTTTGGTATTTTTCATCCTTTTTCAAGTATCATTTTCTTGCCAAATTGGAGAAATAAGGGAAGCTCTCTATGGTTTTGAGTGAGAAATCTGGGCTAAACCTGTGGAGAATTTTTTCATTAAACTTTTTGGAATATTTTGGGTTTTTTTTTGGGTTTTTCTATAATTTTTTGTAATTTTGGGTAATTTAAAAAAAACCAAAAAAAAGGGCCCCCCAAGCGTCTTTATTTCAAAAAAAAAGGGGGGGAGACAAATTCGAAAAAAAAACCACCTCCCCTCCCCTCCCTCCCCCCCCCCCCCCCCCATCTCCCCCCCTTCTCCCCCCCCCCCCCCCCCCTTCCTCCCACCCCCCCTCCCCCCCCTCTTTCCCCCACCCCTCCCCCCCCCCCTCCCCCCTCCTGCCCCCTCACCCCCCCCTCCCCTCCCCTCCCCGCCCCCTCCCCCCCCCTCCCGCCCACCCGCAGCCCTCTTTTTTTGTATTCTTTATTTTTTATCTTCCTTTTCATTTTTATTTTGTTTGTTTTAATATTTTTTTATTTTATTTTTTTATTATTTATTATTTTTATTTTTCCTTTTACTTTTAGCTTTTATTTTTTTGAAAGCGTGTACACATCAAAAAAAGAAAAAAAGAGAGCGTTTTATTTTCTTTTCTTTTATTTTATTTTATTTTTAAATTTTATTTCTTTATTACTAGATATGAAAATATATTTGTTTTTTTTTTCTTTTAATTTTATTGGCTCAAACCTTTTGGCTCTAGATTGCGCCTCGAATGGCTATTTTTTTCAAATTTGGAGTCATTTTCATGTATTTTGGCACTCTGGATTCATTTTTTGAATTAATTTTCACAAACTACCATATTTTCTCTGACTTTTGGTCAAAACCCACATGTTTTGAGCACATTTATCACATGTTTTTCTTTAAACACAGGGTCCACATTGTCTATTCTCACCTCATTTCACCATATGTTGCACATTTTCCCATATGCACCCTCTTTAGATCTACTGTTTGGACATTTTTACCTCTCCACACCCCATAATCCTACTCCCTCCCACCCTCCCCTTACCCTTCTACCCTGCCACATCCTTAGCCCTCCCTGCACTATCCATCTCAACCCCCTCAGCCCTCCCTTCCCACTCATTTCTTCCCCCATTGCTTTCCTTTGCTTTTTCATGAAAAAAAAAATCCACTTTTTTGGGTCTTCTCTGGTGCTTCTTCTCGGTTGCTCCTGGTGGACTTGGTAGCTGCTCAAGTGTCCTTTTGCAGATGTTGCAGCAGAAGAATCCTGGTATAATCTATGCTCAAAGTTTTGGGTGTAGCTCTTCGGGACGGAGAGCACATTAGGTGGTGGGCAACTGTTGAGCCCATAAAATTCATATTAATCAAAGTCAACCATAGTCAAAGTCAACCGTAGTCAAAGTCAAAAGGTCAAAATCAAACTGTTCAAAGTCAACAAGGTCAAGGTCAAAATCAAACTGTTCAAAGTCAACAAGGTCAAGGTCAAAGTCAACAGATGCAAAGTCAAAGTGCTAAAGTCCAGGTGTCAACGTGCACAGGTAGTGTACAATTAATTGTCCACAAAGGGTAAATTGGAGAAGTGGGTTGTAGGTTGCAAAGGTATTTCTCTAATTTACCTAAGGTTCAAAGTGTTTTTAAAGTGTTTTGGAAGGTTCAGGTGAACCCTCTCTTATGTGCAAAAGTGAAGACTTAAAAGGAAAATGTGAAGGTATGTGAAGCGGCAGCATACGTAGAAGTGAAAGTATGGCCCCAATTAAAATTTTTGTTTTAGTCTAAAGTCACTACAAGACGAAAGAGGGATTCGTTGGCTACCACTTGTGAAGACAATCTTGGGACATCAAAGTGAGCACCAAGATACTCTTGCAGTTAGGAGCATACATGAATCGACACTCAAATCAAGGCAAGGACTATTCTTGGACCATTCTAAGTGTAAGCAAGAGTAAGCATAGTCTAAGCAAGGCAAGAGAGAGAAGTGCAAGAGACACCCAGTGTGCGATGCAAAGAAGTGAAGTGCAAGGTGTGCATGAAGAGGGACCAAGGACGTGTGCAAAGAAGTGCTAAGCTAATCCCCCAAGGATCCCAAGTTCTTATTGAAGTGTGTGCGTGCCGACAGAAGGTACCCATCCCTCCCCCTTAGTGGAAGCTTGGTGCAAGGTGTGCACAAGTGCAGGCTTGGAGAAGGTGGAGGTTTGGTGCAAAGGAGGCCGGCAGCAACAGAAGGTGGAGGTTTGGTGGAGGTTTTGTAATTGAGTACTCTGTGGGATTTTGCACAGAAGCATTGGATTGTATTGTGCTTCAACATTGTATTTGTCTTATTATAATCAATCGACAGAGGCTTCCAGTGTGTATTCTTCTTGTTTTCCCTTTTCTCTTACAAACACTCAAATCCCTTCTTGTCCAAGAATCCCCCAACAACAAGTCAGTGCTTGATATCATCACCTCTCTGCACTTCGTGCTTTCCCTTGGGCTCTTCAACATCAGAAAGGAGAGCTATATTGTCTGCCACATGGTTTGAACAACCTGAGTCAATATAGAAGAGGTGCTCATCATTCATACCTTGTTTTGAGGTCATGTTCATAATGAGAAGAGAATCCTCTTGATCCTATGTATAGTTGTTGAAGTCTTCTCTTGATTTGTATCCTCCTTGATAATTGTTGTTGTAATTGTTGTTGGAGCCATGGTTGTAACCTTGATTATGATTGAATCTTCCTCTTGATTGTGAGTAGAAACCTCTTTGGAATCCTCTTCCTCTCTAGTTCTTGAAGTTCCTATAGCACTCATGTGTTGTGTGATTAGACAATCCACATATATTGCATGCGGAAGAGCTGAACGGTCTCCCCCTACCTTGCTTACCTCCTCTGCCCCTTCCTCTTGATTTCCTACATCTCCCTGTATAGTTAGCTTGAAAAGTAGCACCTTCATCTTCAAACTTCTTACTCTTCCCTTTATCCTTAGAATTCCTTTATTTGTATAGAGGGCAGACGAATTGTTACCTCTTGATGGTTCACCATTTTTGTTGAGCTTGACCTCATGGGTGAAGAGTTGCCCCATGAGAGTGGTTAGATCAGAGATTTGCATATCCATATAAAGATCCATTGCAATTGTGAAGGATTCTCACTTATCATCAGTCTTGATGCCATTGATTATCTATCTCACTATTTGCTCCTCTTCAATCTCCTATCCTATGCTTGCCCACTGATCAGCCACATCCTTCACCTTGGTCACATACTCTGAAACATTCTTCTTAGATTTCTTCTTTTGAGTAGTAAACTCCATCCACAATTGATTTTTCCTAGCTCTTATATTGGAAGAAAAGTATGAAGATAGAGTATTCCAAGTCTCTTGGGAAGTTTTGCAATTCCTAATATGAGGAAGAAGGAAGTCACAGATAGGGTTAAGTAGATATGACCTGGATAAAGCATCTTTGGCACACCATGAGTTGAGTCTCTCTTGATCCTCTCTTGTAGGTTGATCTTTGCTTCTAAATATGGGCATCTCCTCATCTACTAATATGTATCCATACAGACTTCTTCCTTGAAGATAGGTCTTCATCCTCAAAGACCATGCTAGATAATTATTCATGTCCAATTTGTCAATCTAATAAGGGAAACCATCTCCCATTTCACCTCAACTTGCTCTGATACCACCGTTGGAAGAGATGGATGGATACCTCAAGGAAGTGAGGTGGTACTGCTAAAACCTACTTTGTACCAGCCTTGATGCACTTCATAGTTATAAAGTAGGCCCTTTTAGCTTTCAAATCACACCAAGAAAGTACCTATGTACTTTGGAATTGATACTTGAAACAGTTAATCCAAGACGTACTAGTTCATTAATAACTAGTGCTGAAAAACTTGCTATTTTAGTCCATATACCTGCTAGTTTTTTTACTCAGAGCGGCAAAAAGCCCTTTTGGTGGAATTCTATTAGGTTAGATAGCTAATGATTGCAAGTGGAATCATTCAAAATGATCAACTATGCTCTGAGAAATAACTTTAGCAGATCTTACCCCCGATATTTAAGGGAACAACTAGTAGATGACCAATGACCACTTCGAAGGCAATTTCTCCCTGACGCCTAAACCAAATGGCTTGAAATGTTTATAGCACAAAGTAGATGATCGAAATGTTTACAGCACAAAGTAGACGATTGAAATGTTTGGAGCTACATATGATCGAAATTTCGCATAGGATCCATTGTTGACCGGGACAACAGTTGACATTGGTTTGACATCTCACAACCAACCAACATGTACAACATCTTGTCACTTTGTTTTCCACATTCTAGACTAAATTTTCTTCATAAGAGTCAATTATCCAAGTCTTTTTATCCAAAAAACTCAAAAATTTTATAAAACCAACAAAATCATGGAACATGATGAGCACATTGAGCATGTGATTGAGACATCTCATTGTTTCTCTACTCTCAAGGAGTTTATGTCTGTAGCAAAATTCTATTCCCATATTATTCTTCTTTCTTCCCTTGATGAGTATGCTCTAATCCAAGAGTATGCGCTCAATGTTAAAAAGTGCTCAAAATTTAACCAAAACCATGATGCCTTAGTTGAAACAAAGTACAAAACTCTAGACAAAAAAAATCAAACCCATAGCTCAACCATTACCCCAAGGAAGTAATGAAAAAATTATTGATGTGAAAAACGATCCAATTCTTCATGATAAGAAAAACATAGGACATACATTCATGGATGAGGGTGAAAATTGTTAGAGATGATGACTTTATTTTGCCAACATAGAGAGATAAATTTGAGAGAGTCATATGTAGCCATGGAAAAGCCTTTACTATGTATCCTCACGAGATTGGTTGCACAGATCCTAAGCTAGTTGCACCCATATTATCTTTACTATTCCACATGTTCCATGGAATCTTCGCCTTATACCAATTCCAAAGGCTCACTTACCGGAGCTAATGAAACTACTTAAGGAGAAGATAAACATGAGAATTTTATAGCCATCTTTTGCACCTTACTCAAATAGATGGTTCATTGTGCATAAAAAGAATGGGAAAATATGTTTTATTCAAGACCTCCAACCCATCAATAAAGTCACCATAAGGAATGTAGGAACAGGACCCATTGTAGATGAGTTTGCTAAATCATCCCCAGGACATTCTATATATTCAATGGGTGACTTATATTCTGGATATGACCAATTCTAATTAGCATTTGATAGTCATGACATAACCACAATGAAAAATCCTTTAGGCTTAGTGTGAATGTGTACTTTACCTTAAGGAGTGACTAATTATGTGGCTCATATGAGTGCTATAAATATAGTCTTACATGATTTTATCCCTCATATAACCATGTCGTTCATTGATTGTATTCCAATTAAAGGGAGTGAGGAACGTGTAAAGGACATTAATTTTGATTCATCTAGATGTTGTAAATTTGTTACTTACCATATCTCTGATTGTGAACGAATATTTCAATGATTTGAAGAGGTAGGTGTCACATTTCCCATAGAAAAATTTGTTTTTGGTGTCAACGAGGTTCTTATTGTTGGACATTCATGTGGTCATTATGGTCCAAAGCCATACCCACTAAAACTTGATGCCATTAGCAAGATTTTTGAAACATGTAACAACATGAGTGACATATGCACATTTCTTGGTGCTTGCATCTTTTATGTTATTTGGATCCCACACTTTTCTCATGTTGCTACTTGTCTCTATGACTTGTTGAGGATGAAACAAAAATTTATTTGGATTGATAAACACACACAAGCTATGCGTAAATTGAAGAAATTGTTGCTTGAAGCTCCCATCCTTAAGCATATAGACTATTTTGTTAACAAACCTATTATATTGACTGTTGATACAAGTTCTATTGGTATAGGTTGGGTCATAAGTCAAGATGATAGTTAAGGGAATAGATATGCAATCAGGTTTGGGGCTAAAATTTTACATGAAACACAACAAAAATATCCACAAATCAAACGAGAACTATGGGGTATGGTAACAGCTTTGAAAAAAAACAAAGAATATTTCATTGGTGCAAATGTCAAAGTTGAGACTGATTGTTCGCCTCTCATTGGAATGATAGCCAATTGTTCATCTCTTTATATAGGCATGCTTAGATGGATTTCATATATTAAGTTCATAAATCCTGAGTTTGTTCATATTTCAGGTAAGTCAAATCCAATTGCTGGTATGTTATTGAGATCTAGATTTGATGATGATCTTGAAAGTGATCTAATAAATAATGTGAAATTAGTTGACTATGTTCCAGATATATACGAGTATGAGCAATTTCATGAGTCTGAGTACGAAGATGAATGGAGAGACATAGGAAAGTATTTGAGTACACTGCAATCATTACCTAGTTGGACTACGAATAGATTTCATAACACTAGGAAATGAGCTTACAATTTTTTCCTACATAACGGTTACCTTTGGAGACATGCTAAGGGTAAGGTTAAGCATCCACAAGGAGTCCTAGGAAAACGAGTTCTTCAGTTGCAAGTAATGGAGGAAATGCATGAGACATTATGGGCAAGTCATAAAAGGATTTTTTGGAGCATATGAAAAAATTAGAAGTACCTATTATTGTCCTAAGATGTATGTGGACATTAGTAACTATGTTTCTACATGTTCTAATTGTCAACTTCATTCGTCAGTCAAACATAGAGATCCTTTGCATCCTACTTATCCACCATGTATTCACTACAAGTGGTAGTAGATCTTGTAACTATGCCTAAAGGTATTGACAAAATGTGTTACATTGTACTTGCAAGAGAGGACTTAACTAATCATGTAGAGGGGCGTGCACTACAATCTAAGACCACATCCAATGTTTGCAAATTCTTGCTTGAAGATGTCATAAGTCGCTTTGGGTACATAGAGAAAGTAGTTGCCGATCGTGGAGAGCTAAATGCGAGAGAAGCTAAAGAGTTCTTTGAACATCATGGTATTCATTTGTCTCTCACTACTGCATATAATCCAGAGGCCAATGGTAAAATAGAGAGAGGGCATCCACCAATTGTGAAAGCCATAACTAAAGGATGTAAAGGTGACATTAAACAATGGCCTAGATTCTTACCATTTGCACTTTGTGCAGATAGAATGATGTGCACACGTACCACAGGGTATATGCCTACGGAACTCATGTACTCTCAAAAATTGTTGTTTCCAATTCAGTCTCATATTTCTGCATGGTCAAATTTGCCTTGGTCCAAAAACATGTCTACTAATGATCTTCTGAGTTTGTGCATTAAACACTTAGAACAAAGTAAATTAAGACTTGATAATGCCATTGAAAAATTAAGAGAATCTATAATGAAGAACAAGCATTATTTTGATAAAACTCATCGATTGCCTCCTAAGCCGATTGAAGTGGGAGATTGGGTGCTCATTTATGATAGTACATTTGACTCTCAATATGATGCACACAAAAAACTCACTCAATGGTGAATGGGCCATACATTGTATCAAAAGTCAACAACAATAGTATGTATGCTCTTTGTGAATTAAATGGTGTTGCATTAAAAACTTTGATTGTAGGTAAAAGGATAAAGGTATTCAAGAAACGTGATAATGAAGAGTACATTTTGGATGAGGACATTGAAGAAGATGAAAACAACAAGGCCGAATTGTAAACAGGAGTATCCATGATAAAAATTTAAAAAAAATTAAAAAATTAAAAAAAATAAGAATATCATTTGTTTTTCAAGTTCATGTTTTTTCAATTTCATTCCATTTTTTTTTTTCATTCTTGCTTGTTTCCAATTTCACTTCATGCATGTTTCTTTTCAATCTTTGCATCGCATTGCATATCCACATCACTTGAGTCAAAAGGGCAAATGATGATTTCTTTACTTGTGTAAAATTGTATCTTAAGTAGTAATTTATCTACTAAGAAATCAATTATAATCTAGGATTATGGAAAGATAGGGCATATAGACTTGGAGGTTTATTTTGGTAACATGATTTTCATATATAAACATGCATATCTATCCTGTATCGAAAGCATAGTTGTTGAAGTCCTAGCTCCTACTACTGCATGTTTTTACATCCTTAGTCCACCTCACAGCACTTGTATAGGAGTTTAAACAATTGTTCTCCGTCATCAAAAATGGTTGTACCCTGTATCGGGGTTTAATTTTTAAAGTCGTCGACTTGTGATTTTCCTTGTAGAGGATTGAGAATCTTTAAAAAGTATCCATTGGATCAACAATAGATCCAACAACTCATATTAAGTCCCACCCATGCAATAGCATGCTTCAATTTCATGCACTGGATTTGAACGCATCTAATAGACATTATTCGTTTGGGTCCCATTTTCAGTACTCTCTCTCTCTCTCTCTCTCTCTCTCTCTCTCTCTCTCTCTCTCTCTCTCTCTCTCTCTCTCTCTCTCTCTCTCTCTCTCTCTCTCTCTCCCTCCCTCCCTCCCTCCCTCCCTCCCTCCCTCCCTCCCTCCCTCCCTCCCTCCCTCCCTCCCTCCCTCCCTCCCTCCCTCCCTCCCTCCCTCCCTCCCTCCCTCCCTCCCTCCCTCCCTCCCTCCCTCCCTCCCTCCCTCCCTCCCTCCCTCCCTCCCTCCCTCCCTCCCTCCCTCCCTCCCTCCCTCCCTCTCTCTCTCTCTCTCTCTCTCTCTCTCTCTCTCTCTCTCTCTCTCTCTCTCTCTCTCTCTCTCTCTCTCTCTCTCTCTCTCTCTCTCTCTCTCTCTCTCTCTCTCTCTCTCTCTCTCTCGATTTTTCCAATCTCCCATGAGTAATGTGACTTGTACTTTGTCTTTTTCTGCCAAACATACGAATGTGAATCATCGCCATTAGTGAGAAAAATCCAATGGCACTCGATGCCCATAAGTTCATACTCTCTCTCTTCCTTTCTCCCATCGCTTACAAGTACAAATAATGGATTGTTCTCTTTTGTCTTCTTTTTCCAGACATAAACTATTCAATCATGTCCATTCGTGGAGAGAATCTAACGGCTCTCAATAGCCATGATCCCCAGAACACTGAGAAGTTTATTTTGCCCTTTTTTGATAGTCACGTCTTTTGAATCCCATCCATTGGTGAAAAACATCCAAGGGCTCTCAATAGCCATGAATGCATCTCGATTGATCACTCAATTGTAGCTCTTTAGAAATAATATTTTTATATTAAAGACCACTAGTGGTTTTATTTTATTCATGAATCCTAAGCATGATTATTTTTAATCCCTAAACATTAGGGATCCTTACAAGGCCCATGCAGGGTTCACTTTTTCCCCCTAATGAACTATCTCCAAAGGGTTGGGAAGGACCAAAGACCTTAGAGGTACGCCAGTTCACATACTACTCTATGTTGATGGTATTATGCTTATTTTAGATTCAAAGGAGGGCCTCCAATCCCATTTACAAGCACTAGACAAGTTTTGCACGAAGCATGGACTAACCTGAACCTTGATAAGACCAAGGTTCTAACCTTCCACACCTCAAGGGCAGTGCACAGTAGAGCCCACTTCACAGTGGTAGGAGGCAAGATAGAGGTAGCAAACACATATGTATATTTGGAGGTCACCTTTTCAACTAGCACAGGGATCTTCTCCATGACACCACGAGTCATGGACTCACTGACATGAGGGTATGCAGCCCTCGCTGGCCTAGAGAGATGAAAGTTCAAAGCATACTTCCGCATGAAGGGGTGTCTCTTTGATACACTAGTGACACGTGCTTGATGTATGTCACAGCTATTTGGGCACCGGGCATCACAGATGCGACTTGGCTATAGATAGAGAGACCCGAGATCATCATGATCTCTTGCTTGCTCCATCGCAGGCCCTCAATCCCACACAATATCATCATAGAAGATCTTGGATCCCCTCGATGGAGATAGAGGCTATCTTTTAGCTAGTTATCTTTATTCAGAGGACCGTCCAGTTCCTAGCTAGTCACTCCACTCAGATCGCCCTCGATAGCTCCCAGTATTGGCCCGACTCAAGACATGAGAGAGTATGGTATGCAAAGGCCTCCAAATGGCTTACAGATGTGGTACGAGCTTCATGGATCTTCTTCTTTAATACAACTTGGCATCCCCATACCTTGATATCTCTTTATTAGAGAGGAACAGGCTGATTCACCAGGATAAGCATGATTTACAATAGATACATAGTAGGGGGACATGGATGACACCATGTGAGCCTCTTGTTATGAAGAGGCACTACTACAGAGAGCATTTCCTTACCTTGACAATAGATGGGTTTGTACAGAGACCTAGATACATGGAGATATACATGAAACTAGCAAAGAGATCAGCCATCGGGTAGATCAAAATCTCATCTCATGAGTTAGAGATCAAGGCTGGACATGACACATGCATACCCAGAGAGGAGAGACTATGTAGGATCTACCAAGAGGAGGTAGAGGATGAGGAGCACTACACATGCAGATGTCAGGCATATGAGGATATTAGAGATAGATACCCACAACTCTTCAATGGACCTACAGAGATGAGAGCCCTATTACATATAGAGGATCAACATCATGTTGCACAAAGAAGCAATTATGCCTCCATGCACAAAGAGAGAGAGAGAGAGAGAATGTGGGAGCCCATTATCTGCTTCACGTTGATAGCTTATGTGCACCTGCAAGAAATCAAGAGTTCATAAAGTAACTAACTCAACAGAATGGAAACTAAAAATAAACTAAAAACACATCAAATGCCATTCTTGGTGATGAAAGAGAGAGAGAATTTTCATTCACTCAACAGCCATCTTTATACATATCATGTAGCCTTTAAGGCTCTTCACACCAACACTTCCTTCACTCTTCAATATAACCTTAGGCTTGTCATAAAAAATGTGCCCCTAACATTGGAATGCACGATGGACCCGAATTACCACTATCCCTTGATTGGTACTACCCCTCAACAATATGAAAAGTACATGGAAACCATTTATAGGCTAGGCACCTTTATAAAACATGTCATACAATCTTAATTGACACAACTAATCTCTAAGAGTGCTTCAATATGTGAACCTCCACATCTCTCATGCCCGAAGACATCGATTCCATCACACTCACCAAAACCAAATGCACCAAGTAAGGCCCTCACATCTCCAAAGCAAAATCTTCGAAAGATAAGAGCGCAATCTACAGATAACTTGCATATGAATCTCCATAGTGGTGAAGAAGTAGCACCTCTCATAGCATAGAGTGGTTCAACTCAAAGAACATAGTCAATGCTAGTAACGACTTGTCAATCAAGAAATATATATGCACAAATTTTCATGCTCTACACTTATGAACAAGCCTTGCAAACCAAAGTGCATGGTTAGACCATGGGATGCAGTGCAGGTAATGCTCATAACATGTCCAAGACTAAGATCAATGTAAGAGGCAAATATCACTTAGCTTTCCCACCTATGTGCATGAAAAAAGGAATACATATGATGGTGACTATTTCATTAGAGTGAGTACAAGAATGTTCACATATAATGTTATAATCGCTCCAAAAGTTTTCCTCGATAGCTATAATTGGACTTGTCTTCAGTTGTTATGGAGGGTCCCTTGGAGTTTGCCGTACATACTTCAATTAATGCCTATCAAATCTGATTCTTTTAAAAGCTTCATCACAATAATTAGATACAGTCACATATCAATGTGTAAGAGAGTCAAAAATTTTGTGGATATGCTAAAACAGATGTGCTTGACAAGCTCGTATGTTTTGATGTCCGCTCATAATCGAAACTCTTCCCATGCATAACGGAAGCATATAAGGAACCATATGAGACATATTCAATTGACCACGCATGCCACCACTATGAATGTGGGTTTATAATTCTTTTTTTTTATTTATGGATTGAGCATGAGGATTCAATACTACGACTCACATCACATTGCAGAAAAGTGTGAGACAAAGTATAAAATGAACAATGGAGAACATAATGGAAGCAATAACCATACGGGAACATCAAAACGACTGGCGTACGATACCAAAACTGTATGCAATATAGACGTCACCAAAATCTATTGAAGACAAGCGCTATGACTGTAGCTAAATGTAGCAGACACTTTTCAAAGATAACAAGACCAGGAGCAACGTGAATCACACATAAACAACCTCCCAGATTTTGGAAGAGGGCAGGACAAATAATAAATATGCACGAGAATTGTCCTCCATCACTTAAAAACTATGCAAAGCATCTGTGTGCCCTTCGTCTTTGAGCAATAAAACCACAACAAAAATGACCAAAGGAGTTGAGCCATCATAGTATGTGAAGGGAGAAGGTATGAATGTCCGAAGTGCCACATGTAGTCATCCATACAGCACGCACCCTTTGCATCCAAAAATCAAGGGAGTTAGCACGTGGATTATCGTGGAGTAGAAGCCATCAAAGTATCCCAAAATTGCTATCGAAATAAACAGAACTACATCATGAAATAAAAGTAAATAAGAGTGGTTGCGGCATAATCGAGCCTCATATTTGTCTACGTAGGCATGCGAACATGCATCTTGGAGAAGCTTGGCACTAGAAGAGGGTGTGTTGAGTATTGAGGGCATATGGACATCACATGGAGGTGAAGTCATCCCTGCAAAACAACAGGAGGAGCTTTTGCATAATTACTCGAACGTCGCACTTTCCAACTTTGCGCCATGATAGCACATCATGTAGTTGCCATGTCGGCACATCATAGTTAGCTCTAGGTCTAGCAAGGGAAGGTTCATCGCCGGTAGGCCACTCTAGTGTTGCACAAAGGCGATATCTTTCCATCATCCGAAGACGAACAGGATGGAGCTGACTGCTGAATTTATATTTGTACTTACATTTTTTGGGTTCACGTCCTCCGAGCGTGTACGTCAATGTTAGCTGTCGGACACCTTTGTAAATAGAAATACCCTAAAACGTCTCACTGAAGAGAGAGAGACACACACCAAAATGTAATACCATTCTATCTGTGTGTGCAGACAATCTATCAAGAAAACACGCACTGAACATGTCGGGTTGTCTAGGATGTTGTGTAGAGAAGGACAATTTATCAACACTAAGTTGCACAACGGGATTACAAAAGGACAAGGTTAGATGTTCAAGAACTAGACTAATCAGGACTAGAACACGGAACAAGATAAGAACTGGAACTAGAAGTTCGAAAGTACTTACTTAGTGATCATGACTCCTTGAGCTCCCAAGAATGGCATTGGCAAGACTGAGTATGTATGTGGCTAACCCCTCCTTATATAGGTTTTCAAGGGTGGTGCATGAATGGATGTTATGAATTGATGATTTCACCAATGATGTCATCAACTCTAAACGTGATTTTTGGATATCAGAGTCAAGCAAGTGGATTGTCAATCTTAGGATTTTAGCATGTTTTAGACACAATGGAAGCATCAATCTCTCCAAATTCTAAAGAAATCATGAGATATAGAAATTCATATGGAATATGAGGTTTAGGATAGTTTTCTTTGTCCATGATATCACCTTCCCTCAGGTGACGAGTTCCATGAGGAGCGGTCATGTTGTCTAGTCTCGACTTCATTGGATTTTTCTTATGAAATTCTCAGACCTTGATTGGTGATCTCTAAAGGTTTTTGCATGTTCCTAAATATGATCGTTGATTTCATATCCTTGGCAATGAACAAGGCACTCTAATCTTCTTCGGGATATTCTAGAATTTAGGACATAGTCAACTTCAAATTCTTCATGATCATCAATCTCAATAGGTGGTGAAGGACTAGGTCTCCCCCCTCAATGGTGAAATTTGATATGGTTCCAATATGGACACATGGAAAACTAGATGTATTCTCATGATACTAAGTAACTGGAGCTTGAAAGTGATTGGATTAATCTGAGCAAAGATGGTAAACAGTCCAATTCTCTGATGTTCTAGCTTTGCAGAAGGCCTTGATGTCTGCAAATTATTTCTAAGTAACCACACTTTATCTCCAATGTGGTAACATGGATTTTGAAAATGATGCTAATTTGCATATTACTTATATTTTTCTTGAGCTCTATGGATCTTTTCCTTGAGTTCTTTGTGAATATCCATGAGGTACTAGGCCTTGTCTCGCAACTGGGTTCTTGAAATGATTTAAGAGTTGTATATCCATCCTTGGATGTTATCCATAATTTGCAAAGAAGGGATTCTGCTTGGTAGATGTATGAACATTGTTGTTATAAGCGAACTCTGCAAAGAGTAAAAGCTCAAACCAATCATTTTGATGATGGTTGATGGTGAACAGAGATATTGTTCTAGGATTTGATTCACTTATTCTTTTTGTCCATCACTCTATGGATGATTTGGTTGTAGATAATTTAACGTGAACACTAAAGAGATTGCAAAGACTATTCCAAAAGCTAGATATGAACTATGGACTTCGATCAGTGACAATATCATCAGGCAATTCATGAAGCCTAAAGATGTATCTGAGAAAAAAACTAGCATTTGGTTGCACATGTGATTGCCTTAGTAGTTGGAATGAAGTATGCCATCTTTGTAAATCTATTCATTATAACAACAATGGCATCATACTTATCCAACCTTGGTAGATCTGTGATGAAATCCATAGATAATGAAGACCATGGCTTTTCTGGAATAGGTAAAGGTTGCAAGAGGCCATGATGCTTGTGTCGTAGTATCTTAGATCTATCGCAGGTGTCATAGGTTTGGATATATGCTTTGACAACCTTCCATATTTGAGGCCACCAAAAATCCCTAGATATGAGTTCTGATATTTTTTTCACTCCAAAATGCCATGTTGCAAGGTTATCATGACATTGTTGAAGTACTTGGATCATGGGCTTTCTTGGAGGGATGTACAATAGGTTCTTATAGAATAGTAACCCACCATTTTCCTGGAACTCGTTTACTTCATAAATTTTTCATTATTGAATTTTTGCTTGATGTTACAAAATAATTCATCATGTGGTAGAGTCTCAGGAATCAAATGGTTCAAGGCTAAATCTGTTGATCTATTTAGGTATTAATGTGTGTGAACTCATTAGGACCGTCGGGGCACTTTTTTCCCTCTTTAAGAGGTTTTTTTCCCCTGGCTTGTGTATACACCTATTACCCTAATAGGCTACTTATCTTTGTACATTCTCTAGTAATACATTTATTATTGTGTGTTGAGCTCCAAGCTTCTTCTTCTTCCTTGTGTTGTTCGCGTGCTTCTGCAGACATCTAACTCCAACAATTGGTATTAGAGCAGGTCGCCGCTTCATCTAGGGCGTTGATTGCAGTCTCAGAATCGCACGAATTTTGGTGAGCATACTCAACGTGCTTTTGAGATCAGAACCACTTCGTTCTATGTGCCAAAATTGCGATCTGAGCTTGTTTCAGCCTCCGAATGCACTATCATAGTGCTTGTGCAGGCTACTTCATCTTTTTGTGCCAAAGGTATATACGAGTTTTGGTTCACCAGTGAAGTTTGCTACAGGTTTAGCAGAATTCATCTGGGCAATTCTGTTCAGCTTTTTGACATAAGTCAATTTTTTGCATCAAGGTATTTTAGTCACCGGCCATGGCTGAAAGCAATGATGTATTTCATATGTCGGTTGTTGAGGATAAGTTGGATGGTACCAACTACCCATTGTGGGCTTATATGATGTGACATGTTTTGGTTGCAAAAGTGTTTTGGTTGCAAAAGTACTGTGGAACATTGTGCACGGCATTGAAAAACGTCCTATCACACCTGCAACTGTTACAACTGCAGGTACTAAAGCTGATGCAAAAGGTGTCAAAAATGATGATATTCTGCATATTCCTATTTGTGTTGCGGTTTCTGCTACATCCACTGCATAGCAAATTCGTTGGGATGGCAGAGATGCCCAGGCACATGCATTGATACCTTTTTCTGTCAAATGTGCCATTATTTCTCACATTCGCTCTTGTAGAACAGCTAAGGATGCTTGGGATACACTTATCACATTGTACCAAGCTAGGAATGAGGCTCGTGTTGCTTACCTCCGAAAACAGTTGGAGAGTGAGCACATGAATGAAGGTGATTCTATGGACAATTTTCTAACAAAGATCAAAGACCTGAAGGAACAGTTAATTTCTGCTGATGAGGTTATACCAGATAGCTCACTTGTGCAAACCGTTCTGAATGGTCTTCCTGATTCATATCAGAGTTTTGCTTCTACTCTTCGGTTGATGATGAAAGGCAGTCCAAATGCCTTGTCATTTGAGGAGTTAGACTCTGTTCTCTTGCACGAGGATCAGTCCAAGCAGAACAGGTCCATTATGCGTGTTGCAGATCAAGCTTTCCTAGCTAGTCAAAAGGGCAAAGGAAAATGGAGCTCCTCAACTAGTAAGCAGAAATCTACTAATTCTGCACAATCGAAGAGGGAAGAAAAAGATGAAAATAAATCAGAAAAGCAGAAATTGTTTTGCAAGTATTGTAAAGGAAATGATCATATCATAAAGAACTATCCAAAACTGGTTGTTAAAGAGGCAAAGAAGAAAGAGGCTGGAATGGTTGTTGCAGAGGCCTCTACACCAAAAACAAAGTCTGCTAATCTTGTGAAGGAAGAAGAATGGATGTTTACTACTGTTTGCAGTTTTGACCCACCTTCTCATGAGCAGTGCATGTCTGCAGTAGACTCAGATGTGTGGTACTTTGATAGTGGGGCGACCAAACATATTACCTCGCAGCGTAGTTTCTTCTCTTCACTCGAGCCTTCCCTTACAGGGAATACTGTTACATGCGCCAACAACTCCTCTTATCCTGTTATGGGAGTTGGTAAGATCATTTTGACTACTGCTGATGGTACTTCTTTCACTTTGTCAGATGCTTTGTTTGTGCCAAGGATCAAGAAAAATCTGTTATCAATTTTTGCATTAGCCAAGATTGGCTTGGTTGTGAAATTTATTGATGACAGATGTACAATTCATGATCTGTCCAATGGCGACGTGATTATTGCTTCTCGCATTTTATGTCATGGGATGTATAAGCTCATAGACTATGAAAGATCTGTAAATGATTCAGCATGTGCAGTACATGATTCTCAGGCTATGACAGATGTAAAGCTTTGGCATGCATGCTTTGGTCATCTGAATTTTGCTAGTTTGCTACACCTGCAGAAATCTGAAATGGTGTCCTCTTTGTCCAAACTTGAGGCACCCAGAAAACATGTTTGTGAAGGCTATATATTGGGCAAAATGCAGCATTCCTCCTTTCCAAAAGATGGTTTAGTTTGGCCTACTCAGAAATTGCAGCTTGTACATAGTGATGTATGTGGTCCTATGCAGACAGCTTCTTTTGGAAATTATCTTTACTTCGTGACTTTCATCGATGATTTTTCCTGGCATGCATGGGTATATCCATTGAAGGCAAAGTCTGAAGTGTTCATGTGCTTCAAATAGTTTTTGGTTTTGACTAAAAATCTATCAGCATGTAAAATGGGCATCCTCCGTTCTGATCGAGGAGGGGGGGATATATGTCTTCTAATTTTAATGCATTTCTGGCTGAACGTGGGATAAAACAGCAGTGTACAGTGCCGTATACACCTCAACAGAATGGAGTTGCTAAAAGAAAGAACAGGTCACTCATGGAGGTGGTGAGGTGTATAATCAAGAGTCAGGCTTTACCACATAGTTTCTAGCTTGAGGTTGTCATGTTTGCAGCATATGTACTTAACAGGTGTCCCACAAAAGCGCTGCAGCCTATCACTCCGTATGAGGCTTGGCATGATCGCAAGCCATTTATTGCTCATCTGCGTGTTTTTGGTTATTTTTCATATGCATTAGTGCCTGAACAATATTGCAAAAAGTTGGATGATAAAGCCGTAAAATGTATTTTTGTTGGGTACAGTTCTGAAAGTAAAGGCTATCGTCTGTATCGTCCACAGACTAAATGCATTTTGGTTAGTTGTGATGTTGTTTTTGTGGAAGATGCTATTCAGCCATTGCTTTCATGTACTAAGGAGACATCTGTTAGCTCCAAAGACATGTATGATACTTTGCTTCCTCTTTTTGTAGATGGTCAGTCTAGTGCTGGTCCTAATGAGGCAACTTCTTAGCCTTCGCAGGTTTCATGTGATGATGCAGATCATCCCATTTTTTATGCATTTATATGATGCACTTGTTGATGAGAGAGCTGATATTGAGAAGGCAAAAACTATGCCAAAATGGTTGGTGCAGACTTTGCATAACAGCAAATTAGATGCACCTCAGTCATATCGTACTTTATCAGGCTCTCATAGTGCCTCTTTTGCATCAGATTGCTATGCTATGGCTGCATCTAGTCTATGTGATGAGAATGAGCCTGTTCCATTTGATGAAGCATAAAATTGAGGAAATTGGATGGCTATTATGCAATCCGAATATGATGGTATAATGAAGAATGGTACTTGGTCTTTATGTGACTTGCCTCCTGGAAAGAAGGCCATTGTCACTAAGTGGGTTTACAAGCTAAAGCGTAAGCCTGATCGAACAGTTGACAGGTATAAGGCTAGGTTTGTTGCAAAGGGTTATGCACACGAAAGAGGCATTGATTTTGATGAGACCTTTGCACCTGCATGCCATATGACTACTATTCGGAGCATCTGTGCACTTGCAACCCATCATGGTTGGAATGTATACTAGTTGGACATTAAAACTGCATTTTTGAATGGTGACTTGCATGAAGAAGTGTATGTTTTTCAACCCCATGGCTTTGTGTAGAAAGGGCATGAAAACCAGGTGTGTAGGTTAAAGAAGGCATTATATGGTTTAAAGCAAGCACCACGTGCTTGGTATGAGAAGATAACCTATCTGATTGCACATCGTTTTAAGAGCAGTCCAACTCAAAGCACCTTATATGTTAAGCATGCTAATGATGTGCTTCTGATCGTTGTTGTCTATGTTGATGACATGTTGCTCACTGGTCCTATTGAGAAGCATATTTTTTATTTTAAGGCTGATTTGCATGCCTCATTTGAGATGTCTGATTTGGGGCATTTGCATCACTATTTGAGCATTCATTTTATGCAAGTTGATGGTGGAGCGGCTTTGTGTTAAAGAAAATATATTGACACATTATTGCAGCGTTTTGGCCTTGAAGACTGTAAGCCTATTTCCACTCCTATGGAGACAGTTTTACGATTGAGTCTTCATGATCCTGGAGATGCATTTGATGTTTTTCTCTATCAGTAGGTTGTTGGATGCCTTATTTACATATGCATTCCTCGGCCAAATATACAGTTTGCTGTCTCATAGATGAGCAAGTTTA
Organism: Ceratopteris richardii; assembly: GCA_020310875.1. Classification (NCBI taxonomy): domain Eukaryota; kingdom Viridiplantae; phylum Streptophyta; class Polypodiopsida; order Polypodiales; family Pteridaceae; genus Ceratopteris; species Ceratopteris richardii. The sequence goes on from CM035436.1 coordinate 115,582,289, forward strand.
TGCATTGCCCAGGTGTCAAGCATTGGCAGGCGGTTAAGCGCATCTTTCGCTACTTAAGTGGTACTCAGCTACTTGGGTTGTTTTATCCCAAAGGGGGATCACTACCACCACATTTGTATGCTTTTTCTAACTCAAACTGGGCTGGTTGCTATGACACTCGTATGTCCACTTGTGGATTTTGCTTCATGCTTGGTAGCTCATGCATATCTAGGTTGAGCAAGAAGCAGCCTACTGTGGCCACTTCCAGTTGTGAGGTTGAGTATAGGGCAGCTTTCGTAGTGACTATTGAGTGTGTGTGGCTCAGATGCCTTATGGTTGATTTGGGTGTTGGTCAGTCTTCTACCACCAACATCTTCACTGACAGTCAGAGCGCATTGGCAATTGCAAGGAACCCTGTGTTCCATGCTCACACTAAGCACATTGAGGTGCATTATCATTATGTCAAGGAGAGGTTCTCTGCTGGGGATATCAGCTTGGCATATGTGCCCACATAGGAGAACATTGCAGACCTTTTCATGAAGGCTCTGCCTAGGGAGAAGTTTGAAGCTTTCCACAAAGCTTTGGGCTTACTTCCTTTTGTGGCATGATTTCCACATAGCTTGGCACTTCCTTATACATGAGTGCCAGCTCCTTGTTCATCGCATCACTCCCAGGGGGGATTTGTTTATATATTTAGGTAGTGATGTGTATGAGCTCACTAGGACCGCCGGGTACCTTTTTAGGTAGTGATATGTGTGAACTCACTAGGACCGCCGGGGCACTTTTTTCCCTCTTTAAGAGGTTTTTTCCCCCGGTTTGTATATACGCCTATTACCCTAATGGGCTACTTATCTTTGTACATTCTCTAGTAATACATTCAGTATTGTGTGTTGAGCTCCAAGCTTCTTCTTCTTCCTTGTGATGCTCGCGTGCTTCTACAAATGTCTAACTCCAACATAATCTTCCTGATGGTTTGAAGGGATGGATGCTAATTAGAGATATATAGGCTTAAGTAATACACTCTCTTGTTGATCAGAAGCATCTTCACATTTCTTCGGTGCAAGCTAAGATCTTCTTGACAAGGCATCTGACTGACATTGCTAACATTCTGGACAATACGTAATGACAAAATTGAACCTGAATAGAAAGTTGCTCCATCGAGATTGGCTTCTATTGAGGATGCGGATGGTCATAAAGTACTCTAAATTCTTATGATATGTATACATAGTAACTTTGTGAGCTTCTCATTCTAGATGGTGATGCTAGGCATCAAACGCATCCACTATCACAAGAATTTCTTTATCATGGATTTCATAATTAGTCTCTGGAGGAGAGAATTTCCTTGAATAATATGCAACTTGATATAGGTGTCCATCATCCCCATGTTGGGATCGGATCACCCCCAAGGCAAAGTCCGATGCATCTATCTCTAAGAAAAAAACTTGGTAAAATCATGATGAACTAGAATTTGAGCAGTAGTGAATGATGATTTCAAGTTCCAAAAGGCCTTTGTTGCATCTTTGTTCCATGAAAATTTTATTTTTTCATATAATCTTGTTAAGGGGTGTCACTATCTTGTAGTAATTTTTTATGAATATCTTGTAAAAATTGGCAAACCCTAGAAAACATTGTACATCTCGAACACATGAAGATGGTTTCCATCAATGATTGTCTCAATCTTCTTAGGATCCATAAAGATTCCTTTCTTTGATACAATGTATCCTAAAAAATCCACTTTTGCCTAATGGAAAGAGCACTTCTAATTTTGCATATAAACCTTTTTCTCTTAGAGGATTTACATGACATTCATGATCCTCTAGATTTTTGGAGGATATCAAGATATCATCGATGTATATTATCAAAAAATCATCTAAATACTCTCAAAATATATCATTTATCATATTTTGGAAGATGGTTGGAGCATTTTCTGAGGTCGACTTGCATAACTACATATTAACAATGTCCATACCTTGTTCGAAATGATGTCTTCCATTCATTTCATTCTCTAATCTTGACAAGATTATAAGCTCCTTGAAGGTCGATCTTCATGAAGAAATTTGCAGTCGTTCCAAGAGCTCTGACATGAGTGGTAGATGGTATTTGTTCTTTATAGTGACTTTATTCAACCGATGTCATGGACACTATCATGGACAAGGAAACCACCCTGGACCTCAGATTCCATGTGATTTCTATATCTCATGATTGGCTAAGAATTTGGGGAAACCGATGCTTCCATTGCGTCTGGAGCATGCCAAAACCGTAAGATCCAATGTCTACTTGCCTCATTCGGATATCTAGAGCTCATGTTTGGAATTGATGACATCATCGATGACATCATCAATTCATAACCGCCTTTCATGAACCGCCCTTGAAAACCGATAAAAGGAGGGGTTGGCCACATTCATAACCAGTCTTGCCAATACCATTCTTGGGAGCTCAAGGAGTCGTGACCACCAAGTAAGTACTTTCAGGTTCCAGTTCGAGTTCTAGTCTTGTCTTGTCTAGTTCTTGGACATCCTGTCATGTCCTATTGTAATCTCATAGTACGAGATCATTTCGAGTCATTTCTTGTATCCAATTCATATCCTTGAAGAGAATTCTTTTAATCGAGATATTTTGTTCTATACCTACAGTCCCGAGTTGTGGGATCTCCTATATCATCTCTAGTCTAGTTTTCCGTACCTATCGTTCCTCGTTGTGGGACATCTTGTATCAATCATGTATTCTTGTATCGTTTTCCCTACGTGGGTGCCCTTGTAATCAAAAGTGTATTTCCAAAATCTTGTCTACTGTTGTCAGAGAGCATAATCTAGTGCTCCTCATAAGTGTATTTCCGAAATCTTGTCTAGTGTAGTCAAAGAGCACAATCTAGACCGCTCCTCATGGAATGCGTCGCTTGAGGGGGAGGTGATGTCATGGACAAGGAAACCATCCTAGACCTCAGATTTCATGTGATTTCTATATCTCATGATTGTCTTAGAATTTAGGGAAGCCAATGCTTCCATTGCATCTGGAGCATGCCAAAACCCTAAGATCGAATGTCTACTTGCCTCATTCGGATATCCCGAGCTCATGTTTCGAATTGATGATATCATCAATTCGTAACCGCCTTTCATGAACCACCCTTGAAAACCTATATAAGGAGGGGTTGGCCACATTCATAATCAGTCTTTCCAATACCAGTCTTGGGAGCTCAAGGAGTCGTGACCACCAAGTAAGTACTTTCAAGTTCCAGTTCGAGTTCTAGTCTTGTCTCTTGCTCTAGTCTTGTCTTGTCTAGTTCTTGGACATCTTGTCATGTCCTATTGTAATCTCATAGTACGAGATCCTTTTGAGTCATTTCTTGTATCCAGTTCATATCCTTGAAGAGAATTCTTGTAATCGAGATATCTTGTTTCATACCTACAGTCTCGGGTTGTGGGATCTCCTGTATCTTCTCTAGTCCAGTTTTCCATACCTATCGGTCCCGGGTTGTGGGACGTCTTGTATCAGTCACGTATTCTTGTATTGTTTTCCCTACATGGGTGCTCTTGTAATCAAAAGTGTATTTCCGAAATCTTGTCTACTGTTGTCAGAGAGCACAATCTAGTGCTCCCTAGAAGTGTATTTCCGAAATCTTGTCTAGTGTAGTCAGAGAGCACAATCTAGTGCTCCCCTGATAGACACAAAGGAAACCATCTCGAAACTTAGATTCCATGTGACTTCCTATATCTCATGATTCATTCTAAGTTTAGAGAAACTAATGCTTCCATTGCATCCGGAACATGCCAAAACCCTATAAGATCAACTGTCTACTTGTTGGATTCTAACATTTCAAAGTCTTGTTTCGGATTGCTGACATCATCATGACATCAAGAATTCGTAACCACCCTTTGGAACCACCCTAAAACTCCTATATAAGGAGGGCTTGGCCACATAAATCCTTAGCCTTGTCAATGCCAGTCTTGGGAGCTCAAGGAATCCTGATCACCAAGTAAGTACTTTCAAGTTCCAGTTCTAGTTCTAGTCTTGTCTCTTGCTCTAGTCTTGTCTAGACTTGTATCCTGGACATCTAGCCTTGTCCTCTTGTAATCTGTAGTACAAGATCTTGTCTAGTTCTTTCTTGTATCTCCTAGGAGGGAGTTCTTGTAATCCAGAGATCTTGCTCCATACTTACGATCCCGAGTTGTGGGATCTCCAGTATCATCTCTAGCTGAGTTATCTATACCTATCAGTCCTCAGTTATGGAACTTCTTGTATCAGCTACATATTCTTGTACTATTTACTTGCGGGGGTATTCTTGTAATCATAAGCATATTTCCAAAATCTTATCTACTGTAGTCGAAGAGCACAATCTAGTGCTCCCCTGACATTTTGCCAAGACTATCACATCAAGCCGAGTCAAGAATGATGGATTCCATATCCATTCTCAAAAATATCGAATTTACTTTGGATGACATATGTAAAAAACTCCAAGATTTGGAAAGGAAGTTACAACAAGGTGATCGATCAGTTGCAAACTATGCCTTAGATATCAAGTTATTGTTTTGTGGAACTACATATCAAGAAGACTCCATGGTTAATCAGTTTCGAAGTGGGCTCAAACCTGAAGTGAAGTATCTCTTGCTATCCATGCCTCAAGCAAACCTTGGATGACAATCAAGCAGTTCAATATGAGAATCAATTGTTCAAAGAAATCCAATTCAAAGAGCTAGAAGTGTTGAATGATCAAGACACTATTCCTCAAGAATCCGAATCAAGAATATTTGAATCCCAAGAAATCATTACAAATGATATAGAGTATATATATTATGGAGATAACAAGAAGGTAAAGGATAAGGAGGACTTCATGTTCAATGAAGGAAGTGTGCTTACTCAAGGCTCTCCATCAAAGATCTTGGAAACACCACAACGTATCACTAGAAGCTCAAAGGATCTATTGCATGAAGAACCCAAGGAGTCTCAAGAGAGACCCACTCTTTCACCACCTATCAAGATTAAGGATCATGAAGAATTTGAGGTTCACCATGTGTTAGATTCAAGAATCTCTCAAGGAAGATTGGAATACCTTATTCATTGCAAAGGATATGACATTAGCCATTGTAATTTGGAACCTATAGAAAATCTTCACAGAGCAAAAATCAAGGTTTGTGAATTCCATAAGAAGAATCCAATGAAACCCAAGCTAGAGAACATGGCTGCTCCTCGTGAAACTCATCGTTTGAGGGGGAGGTGATCTCATGGACATAAAGGAAACCATCTTGAAACTTAGATTCCATGTGACTTCCTACATCTCATGATTCATTTTGAATTCAGAGAAACTAATGCTTCCATTGCATCCCAAATTGCCAAAAGCCTAACATTGATTGTCTACTTGTTGGATTTTGACATTTGGAAGCCCTATTTCGGATTGCTGACATCATCATGACATCATGAATTCGTAACCATCTTTATAACTGCCCTTGGGAACCACCCTCAAACTCCTATATAAGAAGGTCTTGGCCACAATGCCAGTCTTGGGAGCTCAAGGAGTCTTGATCATCAAGTAAGTACTTTCAAGTTCCAGTTCGAGTTCTAGTCTTGTCTAGTCTTGTATCCTAGACATCTAGCCTTGTCCTCTTGTAATCTCGTAGTTCTTGTATCTAGTTCATCTTCGAGGAGGGAGTTCCTGTAATCTAGAGATCTTCCTCCATACTTACAATCCCGGGTTGTGGGATCTCCTATATCATCTCTAGATGAGTTATCTATACTTATCAATCCTGGGTTGTGGGACTTCTTGTATCAACTATATATTCTTGTACTATTTTTCTTGCATGGGTATTCTTGTAATCAGAATCATATTTCCAAAATCTTGTCTATTGTCGTCAAAGAGCACAATCTAGTACTCCCCTGACACAACCCACAATAGTCTACACACATTCAAAAAGTTGTATCCTTCTTCTTTACAAATAGAATAGGGCTCCTGATGGAGACTTTGGGTGTTTGATGAATCCCTTGCCTAGATTCTCCACAATATTCTTGCGTAATTATATAAGCTCCTCCGGGGATAGTCTCTAGATCGGTCCAAACAGTGGTTGGGCTCCCTCTTGAATTTCTATGATGCAAACATAAGGTTTGTGCTCTGGGAGCATATCTGCATTCTTCTTTTTAAAAAAATCTTCAAAGCCTTGGTACTGATTGGGTAGCTTCATTAGATCATCTTTCTTGGATTCTGGAGCTGGTACAATATAGATCATAAATGTCGGTTCCTTCCTTATTGCATGTATGAAGGCTTTGTCTCCTACATATGTCGTGTTCTTCTAGATGTCTTGACAAGTGATTTTATTATTTTCCCAATTAATGTCTAGATTATGTTTTGTTAGCCAAGGCATTCCAATAATAACATGATGATTTAGTGGACTTGATATTACATTAGAACATATGTGGGAATAATGATCACCAAGATGTACTCTTAATGGCGTGGTTTCCTTGGTAATATTCCCAGATGCTAAAGTCCGTCCATCCACTACTTCAGCTACTTCTGGTTTGTTCTTCTCAAGTATTGGAATCTTGTGTTTCTTAACCAATCCTTCATCAATGAAACATGAGGAGGCTCTTAAATCAACTAGGGTTGTAACAGAAAGGGTCTTCTTAGGTAGGATCAACTGGACAGGGGCAAGACGTGTTTCTACGGGTGTTGGTAGAATTAGGAAACCTTTATTATATCATGGTCCGGTTGTATGGTTTCCTTTACAACTGGACTTCCTCATTTCCCTGCTCTACAAGGGTGACTGAGACTCTGGAGCTTGTTCTCTTGTCGGGACAATTAGCTGCAATATGGTCAAGGTTTCCACAATAGATGCATAACTTATTATCTCTCCTTCTTTCTTTCTCTTATGGGATTAGAGGCTCGAACCTAGTTACGTTTATCTCCATAGGTTCAGGCATAGGTTCTTCTCTATGAGTGGGCTACAAGGGTTTCCATTGGTGAAGTTTTCCTTCTACTTGTTTTTCTTGTTTCCTTTCAAACAGGCAGTTATCACATTGAATGGCTCAAGTGATGTATTCATTCAATGTCTTAACCTATGACATTGTGAGCAGAAGGTCCTTCACATCATCTCTTAACCCCATCTAAACTGGCTTATGATATAATCCTCATGCCAAGTGAGATCACATATCAACTACCTAAATTATGATGCATAGGTAGACGCAAGGCAGTTACCTTGACGAGCTCCCAAAGTTTTGTTTCTCCCACTCGACTCGTATTTGCATCTCCAAACCTAGCAGTGAGCTCTCAAAGAAACACCTCATAGTCATGAACTACTTCCATGTCCTTGTCCAAGATTGGGGCGAACCATGATAATGCTTGACCACGGAGTAGGGTTTCGATAAAACCGACCTTGGATGCATCATCAGCATATCTATAGGGCTGCACACGGATGTACAGTTTGACTTGTTATAGGAACCCGCAGAACTTCGTGTGATTACCATCAAACTTTTCTGGCATGCGAATCTTGGATTCCTTCATGAAGGATGAACTAGGATGTTGGTTCACTTGAATACTTCATTGATTTGCTTGAAGATTCTTGATTCATTCTTGTAATTCTTGGATGAGTGCACCTATATGCACACGATGTACCATTTCGACTTGTGTTTGTCGATGAGTTAGGTCCTCGAATTATTGTTGGAGACTTTGAAGTCATGCCACAATTTGTTCATATGTGTTCTCCATGATGTCTAGTCTTGACAAAATGTCAGAGGAGCACCAGATTGTGCCCTTTGACTAGACTAGAAAAGATTTTGGAATAATAGTTATGATTATAAGATCACCGACATAGGCAAAATATTACAAGAATATGTCACTGATACAAGACCTCCCACAACTCGAGACCAATAAGTATGGATAACTCGACTACAGATGATATAGGAGATCCCATAACCCGGGACCAGGTATGAAGCAAGGTATCTGGATTACAAGAACTCCCTTCAAGGACATGAACTATATACAAGAAATAACTATACAAGATCTCGTACTACGAGAGTATTACAAGACAAGGCTAGATGTTCAAGAACTAGACTAATCAGGACTAGAACAAGGAACAAGACAAGAACTGGAACTTCAAAAGTACTTGGTGATCATGACTCCTTGAGCTCCCAAGACTGGCCTTGGCAAGACTGAGCATATCTGTGGCCAACCCCTCCTTATATAGGATTTCAAGGGCAGTGCATCAATGGCAGTTACTAGAAATTCATACGAAATCTAAGGTACAAGATGGTTACCTTTGTCCATGACAGTACTCACCATGAGCATATAGAGTGCATACACCTCTAGCATCATACCCACCCAATCCTCACATCCACCATTGTACCCTCCTCCCTTCGATCTTGTACTTGATCCACGTTAGTCACTTTCACCTCTTTTTTTCCACTTTTCACCTTTTATCCTCTTTGATTACAGTGGATATCCATCATTATCCCCTTTTCTCTCATATGCCGATTTCGGCCTCTAATAGATGTTAAAAATCCCTCCCTCCCTCCCTCCCTCCCTCCCTCCCTCCCTCCCTCTCTCTCTCTCTCTCTCTCTCTCTCTCTCTCTCTCTCTCTCTCTCTCTCTCTCTCTCTCTCTCTCTCTCTCTCTCTCTCTCTCTCTCTCTCTCTCTCTCTCTCATACACACAATCCACCTGCCTCAATATATGAATAATGGACAAGTGTCCATGATACAGTGCTTAGTGGTACAGTTAAATGGGTGAGACCATTCACTCCAAATCAATGCACTTGGGAGCAATAGGCATCCGTTTTGTTTTATAAATACAACATGACTCTACTTGTAGATAACTTCGATTGATAAATATGCATATGCTTTTTTGTTGCATCTTAATTTATTTGTCTTATTCCTATTCTTTTTTCTTTTCATCTAAAAGGGGAGCTTTTTCCTATTGTTACCCATGAAGCACAAAATCACAGCCAAGGGTCATATATCTATGGCAAAAGTAGGTGTGACTGAAACAAAATAAAGAATTAAAGAATGATGCCTAAATCAGATGTGTCAGCGGCAAGCAAGTCCTTGGCTTACACTGCAACTAGAAGGGCTGTCATTAAGCTTAAGATAGAATCTACCCTACCTCTACACCCATTCTCTAGAATTTGTTATGCACCAACATGCACTGCTCGTGCATAATAGCATTTACATAGACGTTACACATGCATACATATGCTGCAGCGTCATCTGCATCTAAAGCCATCACATGCTCAAAAGCATGCTCCCCGATTTTCACACTGCCTCCCCTGGTGCATGCTCCCAATACACTATGCCAGGGAACAGTTCCAGGATGGCATGGCATCTTACTTGTTACTTCCAGTGCCCTGTCTACCTGTCCTGCACGTCCAAGGATGTCAACAAGGCAAGTGAAATGCTCCAAAGTTGGAACAACGAAATGATCCCTCACAATGGCCTCAAAGTATTCTTGTCCTAAATCTACGAGACCTGCATGGCTACAAGCACTAAGGACACTGCTAAATGTGACTGAATCTGGCACCACACCTTCTCCTCTCATTCTATCAAGATTACTTGATACATGCATGCTCTGCCCGTGTTGACCACAACCGTTCACTATTGTGTTCCAAGAAACAAGGTCATGAACTTCAAGACTGTTAAATGCATACTGGGCAGCTGGAAGCGTACCACATTTTACATAGAAATCAATCAGGGTATTACCAATAAGAAGCTGAGTCTCCAGCCCCTTTTCAACAATCTCAGCATGCAATTCTCTTCCTATATCAATGGCTGCCAGGCTACTACAAACTTTCAAGCTGCATATGAGCAGAGATATATCACTTGAGATGCCATCAAGCTGCATCTGTTCAAAAAACCCAACAGCATCTTCACTACATCCAACTTCAACATATCCAGACATGAATGCATTCCATGAGGTAGTATCACGTAATGAAAGACTGGAAAATAGTTTCTGTGCATCTCCAAGTGCACCACATTTTGCATACATATCGATTATCGCATTCCCAACTGAAAGCTCGCTGTCTAACAAGCCCCTTTTGAGAGCTTCGGTATGTAATGCTCTGCCCTTTTCTATGGCATGTGTATTCCCACATGCACCCAAAATGCACACAAGAGCAACAGCATCCCACAGAACACCTTGACTCAACATGGTATCAAATTGGTGAATCGCATCACCACTGAGCCCATGTTCCACATAACCTGCTAGTAGTGCAGTCCAAGCAAAAACATCTGGGTTTCCAAGCTTTTGAAAAATGTAATGTGCTTCCCTAAAACAACCACATCTAGCATAAATATCAACCAGACTGTTTCCAATCATAGGATTATGTTCAAACCCTTTACAAACAGCTTCATTATGTATTTCTTCAGCTTCTTTTACAGCTTTTAGAGCACTACAAGCTTTCAGTAAGCAAATAAGAGTGGTTGCATCTACATGTTCTTGGCATTGATGTTTATATAAAGAGATTACTTTTTCCTCACATCCACATTCAATATATCCTGAAATAAGTGTGTTTGATGACACACTGTTAAGAAATGTGAGAGAGTCAAATACATATTGTGCATCATCAAGCGAAGAGCATTTAGCATACATGTCTATTAGAATATTCTCAAGCTCAACATCTTGAAATCCTCTTTTGACAATTTCCATGTGCAATACCTGGCCTTCTGTGATGGCATTAGTGCTGCTGCAAGCTTTCAAGGTGTGCAAAAAAGTGATAGTATCAGGCACAATACCCTTACTCAATAGGATCTTAAATTGTGACAGAGCTTCTTCACCAGAGCTATGTTCATTGTACCCTGCTAGCAATGCATTCCATGAGACTGTGTCCTGAGCTGGCAGAATCCGGAAGACACTCTCCGCTTCTACACAAAGACCAGACTTGACATATGCATCAATTAACATGCTACCTACAAACTCGTCATGTTCTAGCAGGCCTTGTTTCAATATCTGAACGTGTATGTTATAACCCTTGAAAGGGGGACCCATATAGCTGCAAGCTTTCAAGGAAGAGATAAATGTACTACTGTTTGGACACAATCCTTCATACATCATCTGATCAAAACATTTCAAAGCCTCATCATCCAATCCAAGTTCTGATAAACCAGAAATATAGGCATTCCACAAGACCACATCCCTGATCAAGATACTTCTAAAGATGTACTTCGTTTCTGTGATCATACCACATTTGGCATACACGCCAATAAGAATGCTAGCAAACCTAACATTAGTGTGTACTATACCAATCTTGAGAATATGAGCATGTATTTGATGGGCTTTGATTATATTTGCATCACCAACACAGGCTTTCAACCCACAAATGAACGTAACAGGATCTGCAGGGAGGTCATTACGAGAGATTTGCTCAAAAATTTGAAGGGCCTTGGCATAATGGCCATGCTCTATGAAACGAGCAATCATTGCATTAAAAGAAACTGTATTCTTATTTGGAAGTCTCTCAAATACGTCTTCTGCTTCTTCCAGCAGACCACATTTTGCATATGTATCAACCAAGCTGCTTCCAACAAATGCATCAATTTTTAATAGTCCCGTTTTCAGTAATTCAGAATGAATTTTCCTGCTCCCGCTGCCATCTTGCATGAAACCACAAGCTTTCAAAATGCAGATAAACGTGATTCCATCAGGGGGTACCCCTTTATGACACATCTCTTTGTAATAGCTCAATGCTTCTTCCAAACGCCCATTCTCAATATAACCAGAAACTAACGCATTCCATGTGACAACATTGTGAAGCTTCACAGTATCAAATACATCTTGTGCTTTTGCAGGATAACCACATTTCATGTACATATATATCAAAGAACTAGCAACATAAACATCTTCCTCCACCAATCCCTTATCAAGTCTCCTGTGTACATCTTCTCCAAATTCAAAATCTTTCAACTCACCACAGGCTTTCAGCACAGCCATAGAAATCGGTACATTGAGGACAAATGAGGAATTACCCTCATATTTCTGGTACAAATCAAGTAGCTGTTGTGGTTCGCCATATTTTGTGTAGCCTCTTATCAGAGCAGTCCAAGAATGTTCATCTTGGCTCTCAAGTCTATCAAAGAGTGACATGGCATGAGTCATGCAACCGACCTCCACTAGAATCGAAATAAGTTCTTTTGCCAATGAATCTTCCATAACAATGCCATCCTCATGAATGTAATGCAACAATTTCAAAGCAGGATTCAAGTCATTTTCTTTTTTGCATTTTAGCAGAAGGTCATGTAACTTTATATGGGAAGTACTGTAATGATTGAAATCTGAGAAAACCTGATTATTCTCATTCTGCATTCTGATCCGTTCACTGTCAATAACACTAAGGTGTTTCTGTGGTGAATCCTGGTATATCCTGATCGTTGCATCTTGTGTCTGCATTACAAACATGTGGGGGCTAGGTGTGCCTGAAGTATCTACTACATTTCCTGTTCTGCGCTCAACAGTAGATCGTTGAAGTGTGTTATAAAATGGAACATAAACTGGCTCCTCCGTATTATGCAGCATTAACCTATCATGGACCCACTTTGGATTGAATGGTGAGTCCAACCAGAGTGACTGATCCTTGCATACGTGTGTGAAATCTGGGGCCTTCGGATTTGTCTGTTACATAAGGCACGATTCAGATCATACATTTAAAAGAGGGCTCTCTCTCTCCCTTTCCCCCTCCCTCCCTCTTTCTCTCATCCAGAGGATGAGAGAGATGCCCGCAGATAGGCTCACCCACAAGGCTCCCCATCGAGATCTAGCCACATCCATGCCCGTCGCGTGTCCTTGTAGCCTCGTCAACCTATGCCCACCCACCCTAAACCCTAAACAGCCCCGCTGCCCGACCCAACCTTCACCCTGCCCGATACACACCTCCAGAGTATGTGCAACCCTAACCCTAACCCTAACCTAACCCTTACCCTAACCCTAACCCTAAACCGAACCTGAACCCTAACCTTAACTTGAGAACTCAACCCTTAACTTAACCCTAATCCCAAACCCTAAGAAACCCCAACCTCTCTCTCTCTCTCTCTCTCTCTCTCTCTCTCTCTCTCTCTCTCTCTCTCTCTCTCTCTCTCTCTCTCTCTCTCTCTCTCTCTCTCTCTCTCTCTCTCTCTCTCTCTCTCTCTCTCTCTCTCTCTCTCTCTCTCTCTCTCTCTCTCTCTCTCTCTCTCTCTCTCTCTCTCTCTCTCTCTCTCTCTCTCTCTCTCTCTCTCTCTCTCTCTCTCTCTCTCTCTCTCTCTCTCTCTCTCTCTCCCCCCCCTCTGCCTCGCGCTGCCGTTGCCCACCCCTCTGCCTCCCGCTGCCCCTCTGCCTCCCGCTGCCCCTGGCCGCCCCCTGCTCAGCCCCTCTTCCTCGCGCTGCCGTTGCCCACCCCCTGCTCAGCCCCCCGCCCCTGCCGTACCTCCCGCTGCCTCCTGCCCGCCTCCTGCTCTGCCCCCTGCCCTCCCGTGCTGCCCCTTGCCCTCCAGCTCGGCCCCCCTCTCTGCCTCCCCGCTTTCGACTTCAGCTGCCCCCCGCCCTCCAGCTCGGCCCCGCGCTCTGCCTCCCCGCCTTCGAGTTCAGCTGCCCACTGCCCCACTTTTCGACCCTTTCACACCTGCCCCGGCCTGCCTAGTCATGGCTTTACCTACTTGACAGCCCGCCTCGTCAACCTCCTCCCGCCACCTGCAGATAACCCTAAAAAATCCCACATCCAAAGTATGTGCAACCCTAACCCTAACCCTAACCCTAACCCTAACCCTAACCCTAACCCTAACCCTAACCCTAACCCTAACCCTAATCCGAACCCTAACCCTAACCCTAATCTGAACCCGAACCCAAACCCAAATTGAACCCTAACTCTAACTCCAGAACCAAACCTTAAACTTAACCCTAATCCCAAACCCTAAGAATCTCTCTCTCTCTCTCTCTCTCTCTCTCTCTCTCTCTCTCTCTCTCTCTCTCTCTCTCTCTCTCTCTCTCTCTCTCTCTCTCTCTCTCTCTCTCTCTCTCTCTCTCTCTCTCTCTCTCTCTCTCTCTCTCTCTCTCTCTCTCTCTCTCTCTCTCCCTCTCTCCCTCTCTCCCCCTCCCCCTCTCCCTCCCCCTCTCTCTCTCTCTCTCTCTCTCTCTCTCTCTCTCTCTCTCTCTCTCTCTCTCTCTCTCTCTCTCTCTCTCTCTCTCTCTCTCTCTCTCTCTCTCTCTCTCTCTCTCTCTCTCTCTCTCTCTCTCTCTCTCTCTCTCTCGTCTCCCAAGCTGGAGGAACAGCTGGCCACCTTAGAGCATGCCCTCCGAGAGTTGATAGGAAAACACAAGAAAGAAGGAGATTCTTCACTGAACGGGGTTACCCGCAGAGTTGTCGCCCTCGAAGCCAAGGTGGCAACCTTGGAGAAGGAAAACGAATCCCTTCGAGAAGAACTTCTTGCTACCCGCATGCAGCACTCACGGGACCTGGAGAAGTTGCACACTGAGCTTACTGATATGAAAACGAAACTAGACAGCATGCACGAGGGGGAGATCGCTCCACAACTAGAGGACATTCGGATGACTATCAAGGAGTGTATGGAGGTGGTGCAGAGCGAGCTTGAGACTAAGAAAGATGGATGGGTCGAGGTTGTAAAAAAGAACCTTCGACAGGAGGCAAAGAAGAACAACCACCATGAGGAGATCCACATAGTGCATACGACCATTGAGGAGCGGATGCGACAGGCTCGCAGGCTCAATGTTCGCGTCTCCGGCCTCACAGAGACAGACGGATCACCAGAGCAGGACGGGCGTCGTTTGTGCACATTACTTGGATATCGCGCGGATGAGCCTCTCCCTTTCACCAGAGCCTGGAGAGCAGGACGGGACACCACACGGAGCAGAGCACTTATCCTTCAGTTCTCAGATCAGGCCGGGAGGAGAGACTTCCTCAGACGACGGGCGGTTCTACGCACTACACCGGGAACCCCCATCTATTTGGATGACGACCTCACACGGATGCAGGTAGAGCACGACGGGCATGCATGCCACGTGTCCTCCACGCAAGATGAGAGGGACATCGTGCCCTCTACAAAGACGGTCGGGTCATCATTGATGGACGGCCCATTGACTAGGGATGCGCGGCCTATGAGACAGCACAGCAAGAGGTGCACATTGCAGTCTGGAACTGCAATGGATCTTTGTGGACACATCCAGGGCGCCTCGAGGAGGTGATGGAGGGAAGAGACATTATCTTCTTGACAAAGACACACGAGCCCGGGGAGGAGCCTACCGAGGATTGAGAACTATATGTGGGAGTCATCTCACCGTCTCCAGATGAGACAGCACACCACACGAGGATTAGGAGGAGTAGCCGTGCTCTACAAACAGTCGCTACAGCACAGGGTCCAAGTGGTAGCCAGAGACCCAGAGGCACGTTTCATATAGATACGCCTACAGCTATCAGAGGAGAGAGTAGCGTACTTCGCCGTATGCTATATTGCACCCATTGGTTCGCGCTTCACACATTCCCCTGAGCAGCTATCAAGGGAGGAGGGATCAGACACCACATCGCCATATGCCTGCCTCAGTGACACGATTATGGAGTATACCGGGATGGGTGAAGTCTTCCTTGTAGGAGACTTCAATGCCCGCACTCAGAGCCACCAGTGTGATATCTACGACTTTGACGACCCTAAGATGCTTTGTACCATAGAGGACATGCCTACACTCAAAGCCTCAGCCGACACTGCCACACCCACCTCATACGGCCGACACCTACTCCAGATGGGAGAAGCACACCGTCTCGTTATATATAATGGGATGGGAACCTGGCCCACCTCGAGCGGTCTCACCTGCATTCCACCCACGACACCACAGGGGGGGCAGTGTGGTAGACTATGTTATCGGACCCCCGTAGGCGACACATCTCATCACCTCATTCACTATCCCACCCTTACCGATTGGAGCTCATCACGCATATCTTGCCCTATCCATTCGTGGCTCACCATGCATATCCCACCCCGTCACCATACAGCCACGAGCCCATACCACCATTCACTTTAGACATGAGCTAGCACATATCTATAGCTCTCATGTTCGAGAGCGCATCTACTCCCTTGATCCCTCTGCCTCCTTGGACACCCTCACCGCCCACTTCTCCTCGATCCTCCATACATCTGCTACTTTCAGCTTCCCATACACCACCCACAGCACTACACATTCGACACGGCTGGGGTATACATCCCAGAATAGATGGTACGATGAGGAGTGTAGGCGACTATACAGACATCTTAGAGCACATAGTATCTTGGGATCCATCACAGAGAGGGAGGCACGACGACAGATGCGAGCCCTCACACGCCGGAAGCGGCGAGCTTTCGAGGAGCGACAGGAGGCAGAGTTGATCGACCTTCTCATGAGTAGGGATTGTGCCACCGCGTGGAGGGCACTACGTGAGCCACGCCCACCTACACCCATAGCAGATCCTCCGACTTGGCACACCTACGCCGAGAGATTATATGACGTCCCAAGACAGCCACCATTGCCGATTCCTTCCACACCGCGTCCTGTGATATCCACCCTCTTCACGGCAGGCATGGTACGACAAGCCATCCATAGGCTACAGCATGGCCGTTCAGAAGACCACACGGGGCTACAGGGAGAGCACTGTATATACGCAGCAGATGTAGTTTCCCACTTGATCGCCCATCTCTTCAACCGTGCTTTGGTTGAGGGATTACCCGACTCATGGACTATGCATACCATTACGCCTATCCATAAGTCCGGCCATATGATGGACCCAGGGAACTACAGGACTATTATGATAGGCCATATCCTGGCCAAGATCTATGGGGAAGTACTAGAGGCAGAGCTCAGTACACACGCTGAGGCAGCGGGGATCAGAGCACCCGGCCAGGCAGGCTTCCGCCGAACTTTCTCCACCATCGACCACATCTTCGTGCTTCGTTGCTTGATTGAGAGCGCGAAGGCGAGGAAGCAGAGACTATATTGTTGCTTTGTGGATTTCCGCAAAGCCTTCGACATGGTGCCTCGAGAGAGACTACTTCGGAGGCTCCAGGAGTTAGAGCTACCATCGGACATGCTATGGGCCATCCACTCTATGAGACAGCCATGTTAGCACCATTGGTGTGAAACAAGGTTGCCCTCTCTCACCCACTCTCTTCGGTCTCTACATCAACGAGATCATGGAGTATATACAGCGAGCAGGAGAGCGAGGAGGAGACCTCGGAGGTACGCCAGTACACATCCTATTATATGCTGATGATATTGTCCTGCTTTCAGAGTCACATGAGGGGTTGCAGTCACATTTACGAGCGCTCGATACCTTTTGCATGGAGAGAGGACTCACAGTGAACCTTGGCAAGACCAAGGTCATGATCTTCCATACCTCCAGGACAGTACGCCATCGCGCCTCTTTCACAGCAGCTCGAGGATAGAGGTAGTGGACTCCTATGTCTACCTAGGTGTCACCTTCTCGGGCAGCACAGGGGTATTCTCCATGGCACAGGCCGCGAGAGATAGATTGACGCGAGGCTATGCGGCACTTGTAGGATTGGAGAGACTCTGCTTTCACGCACATTTTCAGGAGCCCCGAACTAAGGGGTGGCTCTTTGACACTCCGGTGACACCCGCATTGATGTACGCTGCAGCAGTATGGGCACCAAGGATCACAGAGGCGATGTGGACGCAGATTGAGAGGCCCCAGGTCACCATGATCTCACGCTTGCTGCCCAACAAGCCCTCCGTTCCACATGACATTATACGAGCTGAGCTTGGCACACCACCGATGCTAGTGGAGGCCCTCTTGCAGTTGGTGACCTTTATTCTGAGAGTCAGAGAGCTCCCCACCAGCAGACTCACCAGGATTGCATTTGAGAGCTCTAGACATTGGGCAGAGACAGGGCATGAGAGAGTATGGTATGCACAGACTTACCGATGGTTAGCATACCATGGCATGAGTATTACGGATCTCCCCCCTTTTCAGTATGACCTCTCTTCCCCCCACATTAACCTCTCTCGTTCGGAGAGGAATAGGATCATCTGTCAGGACCTACTACAGGTACACGTCAGGGGACATGGATTGCACCAGGGAGCCTCTTCCCACAAAGAGGCAACACAAGAGTGAGGAAGAGGAGATTATATTGCTGCTTTGTGGACTTCCGCAAAGCATTTGACACTGTTTCTAGGGAACGGCTCTTCAGATGACTACTTGATATCGGAGCTCCAGAGGAGATGATATGGGGGATCTACGCCTTATACGAGAGAGTATCTAGTAGAGTCAGATGTCCAGGGGGCTTATCGGATCCGCTTGCTAGCACTATCGGGGTGAAGCAAGGGTGCCCTCTTTCACCCACCCTCTTTGGTCTATATATTGATGAGATAGTGGACTTCATACAGCAGCAAGAGGGGGGTGGCATCGAGGTACATGGGTCCACGATTCATATTCTTTTATATGCCGATGATATTGTATTAGTTTTAGAGTTTGCAGCAGGTCTACAGCATCACCTACATGGTTTAGATGACTTTTGCGCATAGAGAGGTTTATCTGTGAACCTTGGTAAAACCAAGGTCATGATCTTTCATACATCAGCACAGGTACGCAGGCATAGTTTGTTCACAGCAGCGGGTGGACCGATCGAGGTGGTCGGATCATATGTTTACTTGGGAGTGACATTTACAGCAGCATCAGGGGTCTTCTCTATGTCTCAGGCAGCCCGTGCCCGCATCACACGTGGATACGCAGCACTAGGTCTGATGGAGAGACAGTGCCACCAGGCATATTTTCAGGAGCCTCGCACAAAGGGGTGGCTTTTCGACACCTTGGTTACGCTAGCGCTCATGTATGGGGCAGCCATTTGGGGGCCGAGATTAGCTACATCAGTATGGACAGCATTGGAGAGGCCACATATTCTCATGATTGCCAGACTTATCCGCAGCAAGCCTTCAGTACCACATGATATCATTAGAGCAGAGCTCGCTGCGCCACCGATGCTAGTTGAGGCACCATTCCAGACACTATGCCTTTTACACAGACTTCGGAGCATGGATACAGAGCGCATGGCTTATCGTGCTTTCCAGGCATCACGTGATATGGCATTGGCAGGTGACACCTCCTCGTGGTATGCACAGACACGCGACTGGCTTGCCCACCATGGTTTTGATATAGACAGGCTACCACCACTACAGTACGACTTACATGCACCCACCTATTCTCTCTCCCATCAGGAAAGGAATAGGGTCATTCGTCAGGAGATATGGCATACATACATACAGAGGACATGGGTATGCCCTAGGGATACATTGCCTCCGAAAATGCTCTATTACCGTGAGCATTTTCTACATATATCGGACGAGGGCTTCATTGAGATTCCACGATACATGCAGACATACCTACCCCACCACCTTCGAGTTGTCATTGGGCAGCTCCGGGTTTCATCACATCAGCTCGAGATTGAGAGGGGCCGGTCTAGGGGAGTCCCCAGAGAGGAGAGGTGGTGCCCAGTATCCCAAACAGAGGTAGAGAGTGAGGAGCATTTTGTTGTCAGATGCCCAGCATACTTAGACCTACTTGCACAATTTCATATAGAGGAGTCACTCCAGTTGTGCATGACTATGGGAGACCAGCGGCGGTTGGGACGCTTCCTCACAGCGGCATATGAGAGGAGAGAGCAGTCACTACAGCCGACACATCAGACACGGATGAGTATCCAGCAGACCATTACTCAGTTCTTTCAGCAGGTTGAGCTACACCAAAGAGGTCCATCTAGAGGGCTTACGCTCCACCAGGCAGCAGCACAGAGAGCACGACGTCGACCACGCATGGTTGGATATCGTCGACCACGACTTTATCAGGAGGATATCTCACGCATCAGGACAGCCTATGACCACATGATGGAGCAGAGGCGTACCACCACCACCTGGGTTGTCTTCCTTCGGGAGGCACTCAGACCAGCACCCATGTACCACATACTACACCCACATCCACCCATCACCAGTGTATTTTGCTCACTCACGAGTCACATTATGGGCCTTCCATGTATTAGGTGGCCATTATCTGCAGAGTAAGAGCCACCTCTTCCCAGCCATTTCCAGCCCGATATAGCTTTATGTAGTAAGTACTTTTTTCATTTCATTTTCTACACACGATTACTACACTTGTACATGGTTTTGTCTCATAGGCCAAGTTTGGCCTCAAGTAGACGTTAATATGACTTTCTTTCTCTCTCTCTCTCTCTCTCTCTCTCTCTCTCTCTCTCTCTCTCTCTCTCTCTCTCTCTCTCTCTCTCTCTCTCTCTCTCTCTCTCTCTCTCTCTCTCTCTCTCTCTCTCTCTCTCTCTCTCTCTCTCTCTCTCTCTCTCTCTCTCTCTCTCTCTCTCTCTCTCTCTCTTCGAAACCCTAAACCTAATCTGCTGCGCACACGTTTTGGAGCCATTTTGCCTAAATCTATTGCGAAATATTCTCCTCAGAGTGTGAAATAGGCCCACAGTGACCCTTTCTTCTGAGAAATTAGGGTTTAAAACTGACGAACAGCAGTTCACAGGTCACTGTTTCAGGTCTTCTTTAAAACAGCAGGTCACATGTCACTGTTTCAGGTCTTCTTTAAAACAGCAGTTCACAGGTTACTGTTCCAGTCTAAAATTCAGTAAGACAGGTGCTTACGGGTCTGTTTTTGCCCTAAAACAGCAAATTTTCAGCAAACAAGAGATGTATTACACTCTGTGGAAATCTTTGGTAAGAATCTGATAGTGAATGTAAACTGTTTTCAGGGTGTTTTTCCGTGAAAATTGGTTGTTTCCTTTTGTACAGCAAGGTTTTAGTGTCTGCACTCACTTGCAATGGCTTCCAACAATGAAAGTGGCAGTTTACTGTACATCAAGAAGCTTGAAGGTGCACATAACTATGCCATCTGGAAGAAGCAATGCTACAATGTTATGTTGCAAAAGAAGCAGGCGAAGCCAATAAAAACACAGGGGGTAAAGCCTGAAAACATGACCGTTGAGGAGTGGGAAGAGGTGGACGAGTTGGCTCGTTCCACTATCATGCTTTCTGTGTCTGATAGTCTTTTGTTCAATATAGAGAATGTGGACACTGCATGGGGAATGTGGAACAGGTTGGAGGATCTCTATGCACAACAAAGTGCAGCAAGTAAGGTGTATTGGTTCAAAAAGCTCATGGATCTCCGCATGAAAGAGGGTACACAAATAGCAGTACACCTCAATGAGTTCAACTCAATTTTCAGCCAGCTTACGAGCTTGAAATTTGAGATTGACGAGGAGTTCAAGGCTACTTTCTTGCTGTGCACATTGCCCGAGAGCTGGGATACTTTCCGGACAGCTTTGAGTAGTTCTAATGCTACACTTACGTATGCTGATGTAGAGGGCTCTCTTCTCATGGAAGAGATGAACAGGAAGAACACCTCTTCAGTGGCTGCATCTAATGCATTACACATAAGGGGCAGATCTCAGCATAGAGATAACAATGATGAAAAAGGGAAAAGACGTAGTAAGTCTCGTAGCAAAAAGGATATAATGTGTCACCATTGCGGCAAGAAAGGCCACTATAAACGTGAATGCTATGCATGGAAGAAAGAGAAGAGCAAAGAAGTAGAAACCAATGCAAAGGACAAAGGGAAAACAAAGAAGAGTTCAGTGGTCATTGAAGAAGCAAACATGGCTAGTGGTTGTGATAGCGAGAGTAGCAATGATGTGTTGAATGCTTCTTCTTTGGATGCACACACTCTTGTTTTGGGCTCTGACGAGCATATGCACATATGGATACTTGACTCAAGTGCGTCTTTTCATGTGACACCAAACAGAGAATGGTTCTCTGAGTATAAAGGTGGGAGACATGGTACGGTGCATTTGGGTGATGATTATGCATGCGAGATAGAAGGCATAGGCAGTGTGCATTTGTCCTTTGCGGATGGTATGACATTTATATTGCAAAATGTGCGATATGTGCCGCAATTGAGAAAGAGTCTCATTAGCACTGGTGCATTGGATGATGCTGGATATCACACTACTTTTGGTGATAAAAAATGGAAAATATGTAAAGGTGCTAGGATTGTTGCAAAAGGTTCCAAATGTGACAACTTGTATCCTTTGTATGTTTCTAGTGTGTGTGATCATGTTGTCACCATAACAGAGCAGCCGAGTGTTTCTTTGTGGCATGGCCGGTTAGGACACATGAGTAAAAAGGGAATGGAAACTCTCTCTCTCGTTGTGGTTATTTGCCGTGTTTGAAATTTGCTGATTTCTCACATTGTGAACATTGTATTTTTGGCAGGTATGCTCAAACATCGCATAAAAAGGTACGTACTTCTAAACTTTCACAGTTAGATTTAGTGGACTCTGATGTGTGTGAAATGCCACAATTGTCTTTAGGAGGAAAGAAATATTTTGTTTCTTTCATCGATGATGCCACCCGCAAGTTGTGGGTGTATCCGATTCGCCTAAAAAGTGATGTACTGGATACATTTAAAAGGTTTCTTGTATATGTTGAGAATCAAACAGGCAAGAAACTCAAGTCTCTACGCTCAGACAATGGTGGGGAGTATGTATTAAAGGTCTTTCAGGATTTCTGTGACACTAAAGGTACAAAAAGAGAGCTCACAGCTCCTTTTAACCCTTCCCAAAATGGAGTTGCAGAAAGGATGAATAGGACTATACAAGAGAAAGTCCGGTGTATGCTGTCACATGCTGCGTTACCCCATGGTTTTTGGGCAGAAGCTGTTAGTACAGCTGTTCACCTAATAAATAGATCACCAAGTAAGACTTTGGGTGGGAGAGTGCATGAGGAGGTGTGGTCTGGCAAGCCACCCTCATATGCACATTTGAGAGTGTTTGGTTGTGAGGCTTATGTTTACATCCGGAGTGAACTACGCACCAAACTTGAACCCAAGTCTTCTAAATGTATTTTCCTAGGATATGGTGAGGAAGGTGAAATGGGGTACAGATTGTGGGATCCCGTGATGAGAAAAG
>CM035436.1:116825177-116872677 GCA_020310875.1 Ceratopteris richardii
CATATAATTCAATTAATTTATATGAAGAAAAAAATATGGAAAAATTAACAAAAAATATTGGAATATATAAATAAATATATACACACATACACATATAATATATATACATGTATATACACATGCATACACAAATATACATATTTTAAGTCTAGATATTTAAGATTAGGGTTTTATGGTTTTTACATACATATAATTCAATACAATTTATATAAAGAAAAAAATAGAAAAAATTAAGAAAAAATTTTGAATATATAAAAAAATATATATATGAAGAATAGGATAATTATATAGATAAATAAATATGAAAAGAGGTAGTGTTTTAAAAAAATAAATTAATTATATATAATTAAATATATAAAAATAGGATTTTAATTATATAAAAAATATACATAAATTATACATATAACACATATACACATATATAGGTCTTTAGGATTAGAGTTTTAGGTTTTTTTAGGTCTTTAAGTCTTTAGGTTTTAGTATTTCAAGTTTAAGTCTTTAGGAGTATGATTCTTACGTTTAATAAAATAATCAAATGTTCTAAAATGTCCATATTGTATCAGATGGCTAGTTTGGATCCAGAAGAGAGAATGGCATGTCCTTGCACTCCGTGCAAGTATCAAATTTATCAAAAACGGCGGATTTGTACTGCACATGTTAGAGAGTATGGATCCTTTGATAGAAATCGACTAGAAAACCTACGCTGATTCAAAAACTCTAGTTGCTGGCATGAAATGGTTGTTCATTTTTTCATGAACTCCCTTATTGGAGTGAATTATCGATCAATAATTTGGTAGACCCGATGCATATTTTTAAGAATGTGGGAGAGATTCTCTGGAAGACTTTGATCGGAAAGAAAGAAAGCAAAGCACAAAGCGAGGACTTAGAAGAGCGAGGTCGTATGGGAGAGTTGTGGGAAATTACTAAGCCCAACATTATAGTATCCTTACCAAGAGCTCCTTGGGTGCTTCGTAGGATAGAAGAGCACCAAGTGAAGAAAACAATTTTAGAGTTTTGGACACCTACTAGATGCATGAGATGTCTAAAGACTCCTTTCATATGAAATGACGATCTTGGAGGGCTCGTCTCATGATTGGCACAAGTTCTTACAGTTTGTGCTTCTTGTAGATTTAGAACATTGTCTTTCGGAGGATGTACAAAGAACCATTTATAAAATTAGTTCTTTAGTACGGTGGATCTCTTCTAAAGAGATAAACAGAGTTAGCATAGAAAGTGCAAAACTCAATGCTATCGAGGTTGTTTGTATGGTAGAGAAATACTTTCCCACAAGTATTCTCACTATTCAGCTTCATTTACTAGTTCATGTGGTAGATGAAGTTGCAATAGCAAGAACTCACCATAGTCGATGGACATTCTTCTTAGAGTGCTTTATGAAGACAAGCTTCGGTCTTCAATACATTTCTTTTCTTCGGACTTCGGTCAATGCTTTACTTCAAGTCTACTCGGTAAAAGCTTTTCTTCTCTTTACTTCAGAAATCCACAAAAACCTTCAATCACCTAGTAACCTAGAGAGTAGATGCACCAAGAAGATCCACGAGGAGGTAAACACATGTTAGTACATCATAAAATTTATAAAACTTTTATGCGTGCAATTTCAAGTATTTCTCAAGTCAAAATTCTTGAAGTAGTAAAGCATTTATATAAGTCAAGCACAGATTGTTCTTTTGTTGTCCTCATACATAAACAAAACTTCTGAATCTTACTTTAGGAGACCATCTTGAACCATTAAACTATAACCGTTTTCAGATGGAACAAAAAAACCAATGCATATTAGGTAATTTTATCGAATACGTTTGAGGTTTATTCCATAATAGCTTATCAAATATGACTTGAATCGTATTTTGATCATTTCAATAAGTTACATATATAAAAGAATTAACTCATCTCCTTATTATTGTTGATATAATCAACGTTATCAAGGCTCATGGTCAGTATTTCATGTCCGTTGCCAAGTCAATAGAATTGATTCGTGTGAATATCTAGAATGGTCACTCCAGAATAGCACATCAACGTTGGCTGACTAGACCCATGAAATATATGTACTAATATAGTAATCATGTGATAGTAGATACAAGGTGGTTTCCTGTGATGGACTAAAAAAATGACAACGCGAATGTTTTATTGAGAGAGAAACAAAATTTGCCATCAGTATCCACACGCAGCATGGCACTGCCAATGTATCGGATGCCAATCATGCCCGTATAAGTCACACCCGTGGACATCACTGGAAGCCAAGACAAAAATTCAAGGACAAAAAGATTACTAGGTTCCTCTGTATCTGTTTGGCTGTAGGCAACAGCTCGTGCTCTGCTAAGTATACAATAGAGGCACAAAAACAGATTTCATCTCTGCATTCACTGAAGGCTCCACGGAACACATAAGACCTTCAAGGAATTATCCCTCCAATAACATGTCAGAATTGCCATTGATCTTTCATCCTACAGAGTAAAGAGGCCTTCTCTCTCCA
This sequence comes from Ceratopteris richardii, assembly GCA_020310875.1. Classification (NCBI taxonomy): domain Eukaryota; kingdom Viridiplantae; phylum Streptophyta; class Polypodiopsida; order Polypodiales; family Pteridaceae; genus Ceratopteris; species Ceratopteris richardii. The sequence goes on from CM035436.1 coordinate 116,827,666, forward strand.
TCCGTTCTATCCATGCATCGCCAAAAAATCTCCATGCAGCTCTTCTCTCTCTCTCTCTCTCTCTCTCTCTCTCTCTCTCTCTCTCTCTGTGTGAATCATCCGAATCCTACAAATTTGTGCCCGCCAATTCTCCGTTTCCAATGGATTTCTCTCTCACTAGAATTTCTCCACCTCTCTGCAGCACACCAACTGTTCTGCTCTACGAGCAAATCCCTCTCTCACTCTCTTCCACGAGCGTAGTGCATATCTCTCTATGTCCCTCCACATGCGCACGGGGTATGTGCAACTCTCTCTCTCTCTCTCTCTCTCTCTCTCTCTCTCTCTCCCTCTCTCTCTCTCTCTCTCTCTCTCTCTCTCTCTCCCCACCCCCCCTCTCTCTCTCGACTAGCCATCGAGCGCCGCGTCGTGTCCAGAACTGTCTCATGCCAACAAGTCCACACAACTCTTCCACGTGATGCATCACCGCCATAGCCGCCAGAGCAGCACTATCAGCACATATCTCTCTCCACATCCCCTGCGTCAGTAGCAGGCAAAGTCGATCTCACACCATTGCTACTTATCAAATCCCTCAATTCCTTTCTCTCTCTTCGACAATACCATCTGCAGCCGTCCTTTTTTCTCTGCGCCTCCGAATTGTCTCTCTAATCAATCTCCATGGACCTCATCCTATTTCTCTTTTGTGTATCTTTTGCCACGACTATAGCGCATCTCTCAATTCTGTGTGAATCCATAGTCCTCTCTCCCTATTTGATGACAACTCTACAATTCCTCTCTATGCACAATACGAACATGAACTCTCTCTCCTTCTCTCTCTCGATGGTGCAATTTGTTCTACAAAAGAAGTTCTCTCTATCCAATAGCATCATGCATCTGTGCTTTTACATTTGACTCTCTCTGTGTCGGATTATGTTGTAACCGCTACGTGGATGTTGTCACCTCTCTCTCTGTCTCTCTCTCTCTCTCTCTCTCTCTCTCTCTCTCTCTCTCTCTCTCTCTCTCTCTCTCTCTCTCTCTCTCTCTCTCTCTCTCTCTCTCTCTCTCTCTCTCTCTCTCTCTCTCTCTCTTTCTCTCTCTCTCCGCCACGCGCTATACACATCTTCTTCACAGCGCCCCCTGCAGCCGACCATGTTTTCTTTCTTCCTCACATCTCCTGCTACGACACCAACATCTGACCACATCTCTCTATCCACGGAGGTCCTCCAGGCTGCAATAGCCAGCTAACTCTCTGCTCTCTCTCTACGCAGATTTTGCCAACGTGTTAGCAACCGACATCTACAATACCTCTCTCTCAGTGCCTTCCTCCACCCGGAAGCTTGCGCAGTGCTGATGGTCAACCATCTCTCTCTCTCTCTCTAAATTGACCCACGTGCGTGCAGCCGTGGGAGGGGGAAGAGAGATAATCTCTTTCTCTCTCCACCTCTACATCCGCGTGTTGATGAACATCAAAAATAAAAAAAATGCCAAAGATAGACATAGAGGAGCACATCTAAGAACCAAATGTAATTTCAAGCTAAGATCGCGTGTAGGCAGCAAACTCCCATTCCTCCCAATTGGAGACGGGCTACCTCAATCCTCGCACATGTGGAGGTAGGGTAGTAGATGCCGATAAAAGGCTCCACCTAAAGAACTGTCTCTCTATCATTCTCAGACATAATATGAACACAAAGTAAAACATGAAATAAGAGAGGGGTAAGGAAGCATACCTAGAGAGTAGATGCACCAAGAAGATCCACTAGGAGAAACAAATAAGGCCTTGCCCCCTATTTATAGGTTTCCCCTCCCTTCTCCCCTTGGGACTATTCTCTAGAAGCTTCTAACCTCCTTGCTCAACTTTCTAATTTTAGACCACCTTGCATGTTCATTTACTATTTTTGGGAAATCACACCTCTTATTTCTATTTTTGATTTTTCTTCTTTTTAATTTTTCCTAGACTAAGGTTTGGTTTCACACTAGATATTTACAGTTTAATTATTTTTAAGGTTTTGACCTAGGGTAGAGGCCGATTCTAAGGATCCAACCTAGGGGTTTTGGTCTGGAAACTTAGGGGTCTGCTCACAATTAAATCAAGCTCATCAATTCAAGGGTCTATTTACAATTTGAACCTAAACTCCAAGGGTTTCTAAGGGTTCAAGTCCAATTTTCATGGGATAAACTCACGTTTTCAAGGGTTTTTAAGGATCAAACCTAGGTTTTCATGGGTCTAAAGCCAGTTATTTACACACACAGGTCTAAAGTACATCTCTAACATGGTTTTCCATCTCTTAATCAATAAAATCAGCCATAACATGTACAATTTTTACCACTTTCTTAGTGAAAACTCCACACAAAGCTCATAAAATCAATCAACTTTGAAAAAAAAATCATGCATACTCCCTGCAGGATTTCATCCCGACATTCACCCTTGCTAAACGTGCACATCGTCCCGATGGGCCAACCTGCAAGATCCAACAGAAGCATATCAGGGTTCTTTTGAAAAATCTTTTTGCTTTTTATGTTTTTCTTTTCAAAAATCAAAGCATGAATTCAGGCACTTCATGTAATTCTATAAAGATTAGTACGAATTTTAGAAAATTAAGTAGATTCAAGTTTCGCAAACATCATACTATGGTCTTGCTTTTGCAATCTGACAAGTAACCATATGAATAAGCCATTGGCTTTCTAGATCTTTTGTTTGTTCAACAGGTTCAGATCCATTTGCGCGTTCTAAGTACTATCATATACTTATGTTTCTACTAACGCAGTTTATAGAATATACCTCAATTCCCACTATTTATCTCCTACTTTCCAACTCTCCATTAGATCTCTTTCTTTTTCTTTTTCTTTTTCATTTTTCTTTCTCTCTTTCTTTTTTTTTTTTTACTTCATCTCAGCTCAGCATTTATTCTTTCTATCTTTATTTCACAAATCCGCCTATGTCGAGATCAGGTGCGACTCATGGACTTGTCTGCCCGGCCAAGTTTATCCCACCTATCTGCCGACCCGACATAGTGCACGACATATACAACGTCAGCCCTGCATGAAACCGACGTCAGCTCATGGCTCTGACCACCTGACCAGAGTGACTCCACCTACCTACCCACCCATGCAGGTGCATGAAAGCAAATAGGTTAGGCCTACGACGAAACTAGCTTCAGCTCGTGGCCTTGATCACCCGACCAAGGTGGTTCCACCTGCCTACTAGCTCATCGTAGCGCACTAACAACATACACACACATATACAGCTGGCATGAGTATGAATGTTTTTCTATAAATCATGATCCATATGGAGGTAAGATCTCACAAGAAACAAATAGTAGGGCCCAAAGAATCCCACTTACTAAGTGTTCAAATCCATCAAAATATACTTGCACTTGGTCTAAGCATGCCATCATATTCCCAAGCTTTCACTCTCAAAAGTCTCTAGTCCACTATCTGATCCCATTCATATAATCCCTAGTCATTCATGCTTCATGCAAACCCATAATAGATATATGCTATCTTCTTTCTACACGATTTCCTTAAATTCATACATATCTTTATCACTCACATAAATGCAATGCATATGCTCTATCAGAAAGAAAATAGGTTTCAAATTGGAAACATTTCACCTGGTCATTTTATTGCATCTTCTTCAATCTTTCTTCAATCTTATGGTCTATTGTTCTTCACTAGCATCAGCCTTAGTGTCATCGGTATCCTCCAGAAGTTCCTGCTCAACCTCATAATCCGCTTCATTTCTTTTCTTGTATAACTTTATTCTGTTTCCTGCAATCAAAGTTCTCAAAGGAGTACTGTCTAATTCGCGAAGCGCATACATTCCATTCTCAAACACAGATGTAACCACATACAACCCAAACCATGGTTTGGTCAATTTCTTCCTAGGATCATACTGAGTATCGAAGGTACTATCGTACACCAACACCCAATCATCTATCTCAATCCTATGTGGTCTGAGTCAATGGGTTTTATCAAAATAGATCTTATTCTTTAACCTTGACTCTTCAACTTTTGGACTACTTCTTTCAACTTTTCATTTCCTTGTTCTAACTGCTTTATTCTCAATGACAAAAGTTCCTCTCTAGTCATACCATTATTCCATGGGAGCCTCAACCATGTCACTATCTGAGTCTGGATGGGGAAGACTGGCTTTTGACAATACACCAATTCAGCAGGCATGAAACCTGTGGACCGAGTGTAAGTCATCCTATCAGCTCATAATGCAAATGGAAGAAATCTAGGCCACTGCTTGATGTCATCGTTGCAAGCCTTAGAGCTCTCGCCTTCACGATGGAAGGGTGACCTCTCTCGATCTTCCCATTTGCTTCTAGGTTATATGCAGTGGTGAGAGACAATCAAAGTCCATGACGATCAAAGAACTCTTTTGCATCTCTCGCATCCAACTCTCCCCTGTCCGCAACCACTTTCTCAACATAACCGAATCTTGAGATCACTTCTTCTAAAAGGAATTTGCATACATTATAAGTTGTCTTCGTACGGAGAGCTTGACCTTCCACATGGTTGGTCAAGTCCTCTCTAGCAAGCACAATATATCTCATCTTATCTATCCCTTTGGGCATGGTTACAAGGTCGACCACCCACTTGTAATGGATACAAGGAGGGTAAGTCGGATGTAATGGTTCTCTGTGCCTAACTGATGAATGCACCTGGCATGTAGCACAAGTGTCTACAAAACCTCTCACACTCACATAAATCCCTGGCCACCAGTAGGCTTCCCTAATCTTCTCATATGTAGCATCGAATCCTTTGTGACCTGCCCATAAGGTCTCGTGCATCTCTCTCATCATCTTACTCTGAAGACTTCTCGAACTCAGTACCCTTTGTGGACTCTTTACCTTGCCCTTAGCGTGTCGCCAAATAAGTCCATCCTTCAAGAAAAAGTTGTAAGATTTTTTTCTTATTTGTGGACCACCCTGGGGAAGGTTTTAGAGTACTCAGATATCTTCCTATATCTCTCCACTCACCATCATACTCACTCTCTCGGAACTGCACATAAACATACACCAATGGATCATATCTCATCATGTGTGTATCTCTCTCTACCTCATCATCATCATCAGAATCATCATCAAATTTTGTTCTTGAAAGCATATCAGCCACTGTATTCAACTTCCCAGCTATGTGTACAAAGAAAGGATTTATGAACTTTACATAAGAGATCCATCTAAGCATAGCAATGTCTAGAGATGAACAGTTCGCTATCATGCCAATCAGTGGAAGACTGTTTGTCTCAACTACCACATTTGCACCAATGAAATACTCTTTATCAGTCTTTAAAGCAGTCACTAGTCCCCATAGTTCTCTCTTAATCTGTGGATATTTCCTTCGAGTGTCGTGCAGAATCTTAGCACCAAAGCGCAATGCATATCTCTGCCCCTCATCGTCATCTTTCCCTATGAGCCAACCTATACCAATAGGACTGGTATCAATAGTCAAAATGATAGGCCTCTAACCTGAATAGTCAACACTATGTTGGGAAAACTCTTCTAGATAAAACAGCTTATGTAACTCTTTTCTGAATTCGGCCCAGGGTTTTGCTATGTGTGCTGTAATAGAAGCTAGGATAGACCTTGATACTAGCCGTGTGAAGTAATGTGCAAATACTTCTTCAGGTAGACCATAGATCTGTGCCTGTTCCTCAAAAACGTCTAGGTACTCGGTCACATCAAGCCTGTAGACTTGCCTTTCTCTCTCAAAACCACTTGGACTACACGAGCGCCCTATTTCTCTATTACTAATTTCTTGAATATATCCTCCATCTCTCTTGTCTGGTCTAATCTAGAGCTCAAAACAATGTCCAATGTGAGTGGCTCTACTATCTCTCTTAGCTCGGAGTAGAGATCAGAGAAGAAGCTCGATGGGTCACGAGCCAGGAGGTGAAAGTCAATCTAATAGCTCTTCTAGGCCAAAGTCTGATGTATATCTTCTTTCTTTAATTCGAAAAATTTCAATGTATTTTCCCCTCTTTCAATGATATTTTTCTTATTATCTAAGCTATGAAATCAACAAATCCCTAGTCTAAGTGGGGAAAAGAGTGCTCATACATATGGACAAAACTAATGCAAAGTGTGGATGCTCAAACTCAAGCAAGAAGGCAGTCTTTCTGATCAAAGTGTGTATGTGAAGCAAAGGAAAAAATCAAATAACCTAAAATGCTAGTACCTGGAGTCTCTGTCTGATGTCGAGGTTCCTGTTCTCTCTTCTCAAGGAGTGGGTGGCGTGTCGAGGATCATCGGGTAACCGCCTCGCTTCACGTCGGGTTCAGGTGTCGGTAAGAAGGAGGTCAGGTGAACGGGAAGAACAAGCATGAGGTTGGATCAGGCCCCTATGTATGTGCCATTCCCGCTATCCGACGAGCGGCGTCTGCGTGCTGGGTGCCTCACCCTCTCACTCTATGGTGTGTGACGATCGTCGTAAGGCCCCTACCCTCGAGCGAACGTACATATGCGTGAGACCATAGGCGTCAGGAGTGAGAAAATCTAGATACAGCACTAAAACATGGAAGTCAATGATACAATGCTAAAGTCGTCCGATAAAATATGAATGATACAAAGATTTTTGATAAAATATGAATGATACAAAGATTCCTGCGACAGTGTGGGTCGATAATGCGGAAATCTGCTACAATGCGAAACAGGTGAATATAGATATATGCCGTTGCTACAGTGCGGATCGGCCAAATATAACGTAGGCCTCCTGCTACAGTGCGAAAGGATGCCCACGGGACTCAGCTTCGGTCTTAAATACTTTTCTTTTCTTCGCACTTCGGTCAATGCTTTACTTCAAGTCTACTCGGCAAAAGATTTTCTTCTCTTTACTTCAGAGATCCACAGAAACCTCCAATCACATAGTAACTTGGAGAGTAGATGCACCAAGAAGATCCACGAGGAGGTACAACATGTTAGTACATCATAAAATTTATAAAACTATTATGCGTGCAATTTCAAGTATTTCTCAAGAAAAAATCTTGAAGTAGTAAAGCATTTATATAAGTCAAGCACAGATTGTTCTTTTGATGTCCTCATATATAAACCAAACTTCTGAAACTTACTTTAGGAGACCATCTTCAATCATTAAACTATAACCGTTTTCAGATGGAACAAAAAAAAACAATGTATATTAGGTAATTTTATCGAATACGTTTGATGTTTATTCCATAATAGCTTATCAAATATAACTTGAATCGTATTTTAATCATTTCAATACGTTACATGTATAAAAGAATTAACTCATCTCCTTATTATTGTTGATATCATCGACGTTATCAAGGCTCATCGTGAGTATTTCATGTCCATTGCCAAATCAATAGAATTCATTCGTGTGAATAACTAGAATGGTCACTCCAGAATAGTACATCGACGTTGGCTGACTCGACCCATGACATATATGTACTAATATAGTAATCATGTGATCGGAGATACAAGGCGGTTTCCTGTGATGGACTAAAAAAATGACAAAGCGAATGTTTTATTCGGAGAGAAACAAAATTTACCTTCAGTTTCCACATGCAGCACGGCACTGCCAATGTATCCGATGCCAATCATGCCCATATAAGTCACGCCCGTGGACATCAGTGGAAGCCAAGACAAAAATTCAAGGACAAAAAGATTACTAGGTTCCTCTATATCTGTTTAGCTGTAGGCAATGGATCGTGCTCTGCTAAGTATACGATAGTGGCACAAAAACAGATTTCATCTCTGCATTCACAAAAGGCTCTACGGAACACATAAGACCTTCAAGGAATTATCCATCCAATAACATGTCAGAATTGCCATTGATCTTTCATCCTACAGATCTCTCTCTCTCTCTCTATCTCTATCTCTCTCTCTCTCTCTCTCTCTCTCTCTCTCTCTTTGACTCATCCGAATCCTACAAATCTGCCCCTGCCAATTCTCCGTTTCCAATGGATTTCTCTCTCACTGGAATTTCTCCACCTCTCTACAGCACACCAACTGTTCTTCTCTACGAGCAAATCCCTCTCTCACTCTCTTCCAGGAGCGCAACACATATCTCTCTTTGTCCCTCCACATGTGCACGAGGTCTGTGCAGCTCTCTCTCTCTCTCTCTCTCTCTCTCTCTCTCTCTCTCTCTGGACTAGCCACCGAGCGTCGCCTCATGTCTAGAACAGTCTGTTGCCAACAAGTCCACACAACTCTTCCACATGATGCGTCACCGCCACTGTCGCTAGAGCAACACTATCTGCACATATCTCTCTCCACACCCAATGCATCAGTAGCAGGCAAAAACGATCTCACACCATTGCTACTTATCAAATCCCTCAATTCCTTTCTCTCTCTTCGACAACACCATCTGCAGCTGTCCTTTTTTCTCTGTACCTCTCTCTCTCTCTCTCTCTCCCTCTCTCTCTCTCTCTCTCTCTCTCTCTCTCTCTTTGCCACACACTGTGCGTATCTTCTTCACAACACTGCCTGCAGTCGACCATGTTTCCTCTCTTCCTCACATCTCCCTGCTGTGATAGCAACATCCGACCGCATCTCTCTGTCCACGGAGGTCCTATAGGCTGCAACAGCCAGCTAACTCTCCTCTCTCTCTCTCTCTCTCTATGCAGATTCTACCAACATGTTAGCAACCGACATCGACAATACCTCTCTCTCAGCGCCTTCCTCCATCGGGAAGCTTGCGCAGTGCTGACGGTCAACCATCTCTCTCTCTCTCTCTCTAAATTGATCCATGTGCGTGCAGTAATGGAAGGGAGGAAGAGAGATAATCTCTTTCTCTCTCCACCTCTACATTGGCGTGTTGACACACATGAAAAATCAAAAAAGTGCAAAAGATCAACACAGAGGAGCAAATCTAAGAACCAAATGTAATTTCGAGCTAAGATCATGTTTAGGCAGCAAAGTACCATTCCTCCGAATTGGGCATGGGCTACCTCAATCCCCGCACATGTGGAGGTAGGGTAGTAGATGCTGATAAAAGGCTCCCCCTAAAGAACTGTCTCTCTATCATTCTCAGACATAATATGAACACAAAGTAAAACATGAAATAAGAGAGGGGTAACAAAGCATACCTGGAGAGTAGATGCACCAAGAAGATCCACGAGGAGAAACAAATAAGGCTTGGTCCCCTATTTATAGGTTTCTGCTCCCTTCTCCCCTTGGGACTATTCTCTAGAAGCTTCTAACCTCCTTGCTCAACTTTCTAATTTCAAACCACCTTGCATGTTCATTTACTATTTTTGGGAAATCACACCTCTTATTTCTATTTTTGATTTTTTTCCTTTTTAATTTTTCCTAGACTAAGGTTTGGTTTCACACTAGATATTTACAATTTAATTATTTTTAAGGGTTTGACCTAGGGTAAATGCCGATTCTAAGGATCCAACCTAGGGCTTTTGGTCGAGAAAATTAGGGGTTTGCTCACAATTAAGTCAATCTTGTCAATTCAAGGGTTTATTTACAATTTGGACCAAAACCCAAAGGGTTGCTAAGGGTTTAAGTCCAATTTTCATGGGATAAACTCACGTTTTTAGGGGTTTTTAAGGTTCAAACCTAGGTTTTCATGGGTCTAAAGTCAGTTATTTACACACATAGGTCTAAAGTACATCTCTAACATGGTTTTCCATCTCTCATTCAATCAAATCAACCTTGACATGTATAATTTTTACCACTTTCTCAGTGAAAACTCCACACAAAACTCATAAAATCAATCAACTTTGATAAAAAATCATGCACACTCCTTGTGGGATTTCATCCCAGCAGCGTTTAGAGAGAAGGCAATGAAGTTTTGCATAGTTAACTCTGAGCCTATGCAGAAGTGGTTAGAAAAGTATGAGATTGTGAAGGAGACCAATGCAAAGGAAAGAGCTCAATTTCGAAAGAATCGTTCCACTGGATTTTTGCCTCTTCCAGAAAGTCTTCAACGTCTTCCACCTTTTCCAACGAGTACCTCAGATGTGGTACACCACGTGGAACACCACGTACACCTTGGGGTGCTCATGACCATGATGACTCCAAGGTTTATAGTATCCGAGATGGAGCTCCGGTGATGGATGCGGCCGAAAAAACAATGCGTGTACGTACACGAAAACTTTGCTCCCTACAATTTGGACACTCTATCATGTTGAAATGAAGTGAACAAGATAAAGATTGGAAGAATTATATCACACTGACGATTTATTAGGAGTTTCGGCCACCCGATGGGCAGCCTCTTGTCAGTTTAGAGTGGATTTTGCACATCGCAGGTGAAGTTATGTCCCATCAACAATCCGAGGCTCATGATGCTTTCAGAGTAGGCTTGCATGGTTAGATGTTGAGGAGTGGGATATGATTCACGAGGAGCAGAAATAAACTCCTGACTGATATCAACAATAGCGAGATTCCATAGCCACACGTTTAGATACGATTAGACTGTCACATTTGGGCAGCAGCAGTATGACACGATCGTCACGAGTTTGTAAGTACCATTTGGTTTATTGAATTTTTTTGTCTAAAGCTTCTCATGTATGTTCCTCTAATGTGTTGTATATTTGTTTGAGGAGCTAGCAATGGGTCTTCCTCCAACAGGAAAGGAGGAGGCATATGGATATCATCGTGGATTGACTGCACTATTGGAGGACTTGGAGGGACGTGGTGCGGTCATTTCATGGGAGCGTTTGCAATGAGGTGATGAATTTATAAACTTGGTTTTTACTTTTTGTTTGTAAATCTCATGTGAATTTATCTCATTTCATGAATGTCCTTTGTTGCAAGACTATCGATATGAAACATTCTTTGCATGTGGATGGTAGTGGGACACCAAAATTTTGTATTTGATTCTTATATGGTAATGCTCTACCATATTTTGTAAAAGCCTCATATATGACAGTGGTTTGCCACACTCTTGTACATGCTTCATTTATGAAACAATTTTGCAGATATGGTCCTCGATATAAGCGACAGTAGTCCCAGTAATGCTATCGGAATAAGCTTCGGTACACCCAGCGGGCGTCGGTATATGTGATGGTGCACCCAGCATAAGTGTCGGTATAACCATCAGTATGAGCATCGATAATACCGATGGTTATACTGATGCTCATACCGATGCATATACCGATGCCTATATCAGAGCTTTAATTCTGATGTGCATACTGACACCTACACTGATGTTGGAAGAAAAATGCGCCCATTTAATTTCCTCGATAAAAGCCTCGGTATACGGCCGATCTGTTGTAGTGCTATATAGAGAATTGGATGCTACTCTTTGATGGAATACCCAAATTTATCAAAATTTGGAGGGCACATAGCTCATAGGATATCTTTGACCTGATCAATTTTCAAGTAATTTGGATACTTTTAGAATGGTTAAATGACCTTTGCTCTAAAAGTGCTGCTAATAGAGGTAGAGGCCTAAAACAAGTGACATAGGCCTGTTACAAAGGGCATTTCTCTTTTATTGGCAAATCCAAATTGAATGATTTTTTTTGTAAATGAAAGCTTGAATTATTTTTATAGATCATTTGATAGGTCAAAAAATCTCTGCACATCAAAGTGCAACCTTTAGAATTTATGAAATGACTAGAGACCATGTCACATAGAGGTGATTGATTCTCTTAGCTCTGTTGGGTGTGTGTAGAAGTGCGAGAGATACACGAGAAGCACACACAAAGAGCACAAACGCAGCAAGACACACGGGGAAGATGATGGCTGGAATAGCTCTCTCTATTGATCGATGAACTGAACTGAAGTAGGAGCTGAATAATATCCCTAAGTACAAAGTACCAGCACATATGAGAGTATCAAGTATGTGGTAACATGGGGAAAAAACCTCTAGCCAACACTAGAGTAAAAAGTGCCCATGTATAGGGAAAAGGTTCACATCAAAGCTACTCGAGGAACACATAAGTGTAACAAACCCCCCTGGAGCGAATGATGTGAACACATAGAGGGAGTGACAGATCAGCCCCCAAAAGGTAATAAGCCTAAAGCTTTGCGAAAAGCTTCAAACTTTTCCCGTGGAAGAGCTTTGGTGAATATGTCTGCCACATTCTCTTGTGTAGGCACATATACCAAATCAATATCTCCTGCATGAAGGCGCTCTCTCACATAGTGATAATGCACCTCAATATGTTTGGTTTGTGCATGAAACACTGGGTTTCGTGCAACAGCCAAAGCACTCTGACTATCTGTGAGAATATGTGTAGCAGCATCAATCTCCATGCAAAGATCCATCAATAGGTGTCTCAGCCATATACACTCCACTGTAGCTCTGAAAACTGCCCTGTACTCAGCTTCACAACTCGATGTCGCCACTGTAGGTTGCTTCTTACTCAACCAAGATATGCATGAGTCTCCAAGGAAAAAGAAATTACCACTAGTGGACACGCGAGTATCATAACAGCCAGCCCAATCACTAGCTGTAAAAGCATGCAAGCATGGCTGGACATCTCTGCCATAAAAGAGACCTAAGCTCAAAGTGCCTCGAAGATATCTAAACACACGTTTCACCGCTTGCCAATGCTTAGTGCCAGGGCTATGCATGAATCGACTCAACTGGGAAATTGCATACTGTATATCCGGCCTTGTGTTGCATGCATATATAAGACATCCCACAGCCTGCTGATAAAGAGAAGTGTCAAATGCATCACTAGAATTCTCAACTGAGAATCTAAATCCTGTCTCAACTGGTGTGGAAACTGGCTTGCAATCCTCAAAGTCAAAACGTTGAATTGTTTTTCAACATACTTTCCTTGATGCATAACAATTCCCCCCTCAACGGATACAAACTGGATGCCAAGATAGTAGCTCAAAAGACCAAGATAAGTGATATCAAAAGTATGCTCCAAATTAGCCATAAGAATGTCAAGTTTTGCATTACATGACCCAGTCAAGAGTATGTCATCGACATAAAGAACAAGCACTATAAGTTCAGCCCCATTTTTGCGTACATAGAGTGTGCTTTCAATCAGACAACATGTGAAGCCAAGAGCAATCAAGTGCTTATGTATTTTGTCATACGATGCACGTGGAGCTTTCTTGAGACCATACAAGGCTTTATGCAAGCGACAAACCATATGCTCTTTCCCTTTCATAAGACCTCTTCTTGCAAATCTCCATTCAAGAAGGCTGTTTTTATGTCCAATTGATGCACTTTCCAACCTCGATGGGCAGCCAATGCAACCACGGTACGAATGGTAGTCATGCGTGAAGTAGGTGCAAAAGTTTCCTCATAGTCAATGCCATATTGTTGCGCATATCCTTTGGCAACTAATCTAGCTTTGTAGCGATCAATGCTACTATCAGATTTTCTCTTAATCTTGTAAACCCACTTTGTACCAATGGCATTCTTTCCTTTTGGCAATTCACATAACTCCCAAGTACCATTCCTATGTATGGAATCCATTTCTGATTGCATAGCACTCATCCATTGTGGATCGTCACATGCATCTTCAAAAGAAAGTGGCTCTTCATTACATGCTGTAGCAATAAGAGAATAATCCACAAAATTACTTGATGCATGGTGAGAGCTTGACCTTGTTCTACCAAGTAAGGTGCACTCAATTTGTTGTCCTGCAAAGTTTGTTTGAGCCACTTTGGCATAGATTGTGCACTCTTGATAGACATGCGTTCATTATGTAAAACATCTTCAATATGTACATCATGCGTGGGATGAATTTCATGCTCAGTTTTAGCCATATTTTGTCGCATATGTTCAGCCATATGTGGCTAGAAATTTCCAACAGTTTTGACATTTTTTGGCTGAATTTTTTCAGCCATGTTTGGCTGAAATTATCCACATTTTCAGTCCTATCTGGCTGGAATGTTTCAGCCCTTTGAACCTCAGTTGGCTGGCCTACATGGCCATAGTCAAGCGCACCATTTTGGAACAAAGGCATGAGTGTATCGAACACATCTTGTGAGCTAACTGTTGGCAGTTTTTTGCATTCAAGTAGAGGGAAAACTGAATTTTCAGCAAATACCACATCTCAACTCACAATAATTGTGTTCGTCAATGGGTGGTACAACCGATATCCCTTACTTTCAGCACCATAACCAACAAATATACATTTCTTTGCCTTGTCATCAAGTTTGTAACGTTGTTGTGATGGCACAAGAGCATATGCCAAACCACCAAACGCACGCATATGACTAACCATAGGCTTATGACCATTCCAAGCCTCATAAGGAGTGATGACTCTCAATGTTTTTGTAGGGCAGCGATTCAACACATAATTTGCACACATGACCGCTTCCAACCAAAACTTATGAGGAAGATGCTTTCCTTTAACCATACATCGTGCCATTTCAAGTAGAGTTCTATTTTTACACTCGGCAACACCATTTTGTTGAGGTGTATATGGCACCGTACATTGGTGTGAAATACCTCTTTCACGAAGAAAAGCATTAAACTCATGTGACATGTATTCACCACCACGATCAGTGTGTAGAGTCAAAAGCTTTTGTGAAGAAATATTTTCAGCCATAGCTAAAAATGCTTTGAAGCAAGAAAATACCTCATTCTTTGCTTTCATAGGATACACCCATGTATGGCGAATAGCATCATCAATGAAGGTAACAAAATATACATTCTTCCCAAAAGATGGAGTCTTGACGGGACCACATACATCACTATGAACAAGTTGCAATTTTCTTGTAGTGTGTGTGTGACTATCTTTTGGAAAAGAAGCACGATGCATTTTTCCAAGAATGCAACCTTCACATGCATGCTTTTCAATGGACTCAAGTGTAGGCAAGCCAATAACCATGTCCTTCTTTTGCAAGTAGAGCAAACTATTGAAGTTTAAATGACCAAAACGAGCATGCCAAAGCTCCATTTCAGCCATGGAAGAAGTATGAGCAACTAAGGCATTCGAGGCAGCCCTCTTGTATGTATCCATGCGATACAAACCATTACATAATGTACCAGACATCACGATAACATTGCCATTGCTGAAATCATGAACCATACACTTATCATCAACAAAGTGTACATGAAGTCCAGCTTTGGCAATCAACGGAACTGAAATTAAGTTCTTCTTGATCCCGGGCACATACAATGCATTTTTCAAGAGAATCACACCTCCATTTGTAGCCGTAAGCTCAATTTCTCCTACTCCAATGATAGGATAAGAGGCATTGTTTGCACACACCACATGTCCTCCTTTAGGTGCATCTTTCAAAGAGGCAAAAAATCTTTTGCATGATGTTATGTGCTTTGAAGCACCACTATCAAAGAACCAATCCGAATCAGCCTCACTCACAACCATGCATTTAGAATGTAAAGAAGCATCATAATGACATGTAACAACACATGCCCAAAAATCTTGAGCCATGTTAGCTTCATAATTCTTTGCATTTGCTGAATTTTCAGCAATAGACATGCCGGATTCCTTCTTCTTTTCGTTGCGTTTAGCAAGCTTTCTACACTCATCAATAGTATGACCAGCCTTCCGGCAATATTTGCATCTCTTCTTCTTTTGCAAATCACCATCATTAGAGGAATGAGTGGAGGAGAAAGCTTGAGGCTTTGGTTTTGATGAACCAAAAGCTGAACCATACTTGCTTTTCCCCTTTTGTGAGATAGCAAGTGCTTGCGTTCCTTCAATCAAACCACTCCTATTCACTCTAGATTGCTCTTCTTGCAAAAGAAGCGACACAACCTCATCAAATGCATACATATTAGGATTTCCTTTTGCAACCAAACGAAGTGTAGTAGCAAAGCTTTGAAAAGATTCCGGTAATCCTTTCAACAATGTAGAAATGAGTGATGCATCCGGAATGATCTCATGTATGTTTGCCAATTGCTCTTTCAAGTCCTTGATGCATGTCACATACACATCCACTGACTCATTTTCAGCCATACATACATCCTCAAGTTGCTTCCTCAAGTATGCAACACGTGCTTCATTATGCACGGCATACAAAGAAGCAAGAGTGTCCCATGCCTGTCGTGATGTAGAACATGACGGAATGTGTGGAACTATATGAAGCTTCACTGAAAGCGCAATCAAAGCATGAGCTTGAGCATCTTTTCCATCCCATCTAAGTTGCTCTTGTGTAGGTGGAGAATGAGAAACCACTGTACTCAAAGAAGAAGCTCCATCTGTGACAGTAGACTGTGAAGTAGAAGCACCTGCCGGTCTTCGATCTACATCTGCCACTATGTTCCAAAGTTGTTTTGCAACAAGAACATGCTTCATCATGTAAGACCACATCGGATAGTTGGTCCCATCAAGCTTATCTTCAGCTTGAAGCATGCCAAACAAGTCATTGCTGCCCGCCATTTCACTAAGGAACAAGAATGTGACAAAATCTTCACTTCGACGAAAAGTGAAATGAGTGCTGAAATTTCAGCTCACAAACCGTCACTCTGATGGCGATTCTGACTGCACGAATGGCTTCGAAATGGGGGTAAAACCCCAGTGCACCTGATGGAAATGTTTTCGGGCTGCTGAAATTCACACTTCTGTGCTCTGAAGTCGATTTGCATTGTTAAAGTGCGCGCGCGGTGACGCGAAAAAACGAAACTTGAAAAGAAGCTGAACCTGCTCTGATACCACTGTTGGGTGTGTGTAGAAGTGCGAGAGACACACGAGAAGCACACACAAAGAGCACAAACGCAGCAAGACACACGGAGAAGACGATGGCTGGAATAGCTCTCTCTATTGATCGATGAACTGAACTGAAGAAGGAGCTGAATAATATCCCTAAGTACAAAGTACCACCACATATGAGAGTATCACGTATGTGGTAACATGGGGAAAAAACCTCTAGCCAGCACTAGAGTAAAAAGTGCCCATGTATAGGGAAAAGGTTCACATCAAAGCTACTCGAGGAACACATAAGTGTAACAAGTTCATCTACTCAAATTGGATAATTTGTGTTTCTATCATTAGAGAAACAAAATCAGATGGTGTGTACAAAATTTCAAGATGAAATGTTTATCCATTTAGGAGATATAAAGAAAGGAGTAAAACTTTAGCCCCTATAAATGTTTAAGATATTGCAAGTATAGATTCTTAGTATTTTGGTAATTGTGAAAGCCGCCAATGTACAAATACTATGAAATTTTTATCCATAGAGGTATTTCATAGTAGCTATATGCCATACAAATTTCAAAGAAATTGGATATCCATTGGTAGGTCAAATGGCCTATTCTTCATAGAATAGTTATTGGGAAGAATTTGACAAAGAGTGGTAGATGTGTCTGGTGAACACATGCTATTTTCATATTGGAAGCTCCAATTTCAAAACATTTTCTTGCAAAAGCTACTCTTGTATATACCCTTTGATATACCCAAAATTCAAAGATTTTGGAATTTATCTTCATAGTTAGAAGATATTCTAAAAGTGTAGGAGCATTGTTTTTAGGCTGAGCTAAGCACAGGTGTAGCATAGATAGAATGATACATTTCAATGATTAATTGATTGAATTTTGAATTGAAACTTTTTGAGGCCAAACTAAATACATTAATCTAGATTCGTGCACAAAGAAAATGAAATTTGGAGTTTGTCTTATCAGTGTAACGGATTCAAGAAGATGACCTTGTACATTTTCAGAGTTGGTCATGGAGTGTTCAACCCTTCCAATGAAATGGTGGTAAAACTCCGAGAAAATATCCAAATCAATTGCTTTTTGTGCCTAATGAAAGCTTGAATAATGATACAAAATGTTGGAAAATGTCATAGATTTTTCGTGAGTAAAAAATAGTGAAAATTAAGCTTTAAATGGCTGTTGTTGGAAATTGTTTATGCAGGAGATGTTGTTGAAAGGAAAAGATTTTCCATAGGTGTTGATGATATTTTTTTGATATGGTGTGTGATTTCCATGGGCTAGCCATGTCCTAGATAGTTGTTTATTGATCATTGGTTTATGGTGACCATTTTTGGTAGGACAGAGGAGACTATCAAAATGTTCAAAAATATATGTACTACCATGAGAGCATGGAACAAGAGAACTTTGCTAGTTGTTCTCATTTCATATAATTGGATTCATACAAGTTGTATAAATTCCAATTTCTTATGACTTAATGTTTGACTCAAGTCACATGAGTTGATATTTGATGCAAGCTGCATCCTTCACAACTTTAGTTGAGTTGACTTATCATATCATTTCTCATTTCTTAACTCAAGATGAGTTGAGGTTACAAATAGTTATGAGTGATAGAGTCATAGGAATGACTTTCTTCTTTCTATAAAGGGAAGGAAACATTTCAAGAACAGTTTATCATTTCACTTATTAATTATTTATGGTTGTGAGTACTCACTGATCTATTCTTGAGTTTTTGAGAGAAGTGTTCGACTTTAATCTCATACATGCATCTATGTGGGGTATAAAGTTTGGTGGTATGGGACATCAAACTTTGTATTCTACCTAGGTGTAGGATACATGGTATGGGAGAGAAGTCTCTAAGATTGTACTTTTGATATGATTTGGAGTTCATTCATATGATCTTCTTATTATTAGACAATAGAGGGGAAATTGAGATAGTCACTCTGTATGTAATCGCAAAAAGGAAAGTCCATAGGCAAGTAGCCTAGAAGCGGAAAGGCAAGGTTTTCACATAAGAACTATGAATAGGCAACTACATTGAGACGAAATTCATAGAGTATGTACTACTTTATTTAATATGCCTGAGGTTAGGGCATGATTCATACATAGTGTGTATGGGGTGAGCTAGATGCTAGCCTAGTGGGCTATGAGTGTGCACACATCCACTTATGATTTTTCAGTGTACTTGATGGACTCAAATTATGGTCCTCATTATATATGGGAGTGCCAGATCATTATAGTAGTTTACTTGAGACACCTCATTCCTAATTAGGAATGATTTGATCATAGCGATGATCAGATGATGGTCATGATTAAAGTAAGTTTCATACACTTGGAACGTCTTGCATGCTATTATTGAGAAGGTGGTGGTAGTTCCACTGGTTGCTATACTTTCTTAGCACGTTTTCACTTGGCATAATGCACTAAGTTCCATAGATTGGATTGGGATTTAATTTGTATGGGAGATATTTTGATCCATAGTTTGGATTATTATATATGATAGATCGAGATTTGGATCCATAATTTGGATGTGACTAATTGAGATCTTAGTCCTAAGATTCGATGTGATAGATTGAGATCTTGGTCCGTAGTTTGGATCATGATGATATTTTCTTAGGTTTTATTTCATTACAGTGAGTAAATCAGGCAAACTTACTTGAGCTTAGAGATTAGACACTACTTGGAAAAGATTTCCATTTCTTTTTAGTATTCTCCCATAGAGAGTTGGACATAGTCAAATTGTTTTGGCTGAGCATAGTATTTTTTGTTACTCTAGTGGAGTAAGTGATTTTGTAGGATTACTCCATATGACAAGCTGTTAGCGAGTATTTCAGAGAGACAAGGGCAAGCTGCCAAGGTCTCTACAGGTGACAAGCCATCCCAAGTTAGTGGTCAAGCTCTAGGCATAGGGAGTCCGAGGATATTCTGAGTACTTATGCTATGCACATATGGACTCATTGGGCCTTAGAGGGATTCCTATAGTATGCCCAAGGCAAGGACTACTATTTATTTTTGGAAATGCTAGATAGGAAGCATAGAGACTAGTTTTCTACTTTTTAAGTATCTAGTATTTTAGACACCTAGCACACTCTACTCTTATTATTTAGAATCCCTGATTTTGATTCCCAGGTTTATAACTTCTTCTATATCATTGAGGACAATGATATTTAGAAGGGGGAGAGAGTGTTATAGTCCAGAGATGTACATGCTTGGAGGAACGAGAAGTTCCTTGCTCGGGGGATAGTCAAGGACAAAAGCCGTAGAGTTCATAAGAGGTACCTACTCAAGATGGCCAGATGAGTAGAGGGACCTTAGAGAGAAGTGTAAATGGTGACTAGATGAGGGCTATAAATAGGCTGGGAGGTGAGTCCTAGGCATGTCATTCTCCACTTCTCACAGTGCAAGGAATTTTCTCTAGCAATTGATTGCACGTGTGGAGAAACTTTTGTGTTTCTCTCACACCACTTGTCCAAATAATATAGAACTTTGATAAGTGCTGGAAAATAGTGTTATCACGGACATCTATGAGGTTCATATGATTTGAATAAGATTTAAAGGGTATAATGTCTATTTTAGTTCTCTCGTATCCTTGGCAAGAACTCACTCGAGAAGTACGCAATGTTATAAATTATGGAATGTGTTGAGCAAGGCATTGTTGCAGTGTCAATTTATTAATGTATTAATGTGTTTTGGTGTTTTTGATATAGCAGTTGAAGGTTCATGAGGGTGTGAAAGGTGTGAAAGGGCGGACATCAATAATATGACTTTAGGGTGGACATCAATAATCCAATTTATAATTTAGTTTGTAAATAAACCCACATAGAAGGTTCTATTGTTAGAAATAGTTAGAAAAGTAGTGGTTAGGATAAGGGTTATTGTAGACCACAATTTTTTATATTAAAGGAAAAATCTTTCTACAAAAGTCGCCAACTTTTACTTTCACCCATGCTTTTCGAAGCTCATTTAACCACTCTTTTCGACATAATAAAAAATTCCTATAAATACATGCGCTCTGTGGACTGTCAAAACAGAGTGCATGGGAGGAGATTGCACCCAATATTGCATTATGTCTCGTCTCTTGGCATTCTATTTTTCTGTGTGTTTTTTGCATCTGTAACCTCTATGTGCGTGTGAGCAAGATCCTGATAACACAGAGAGGTCTGGTGATTATGCCATCTCTCTTTGATGGAATGTCTAATTATGATAAATTCCTTTGGACATGTTTGCTAGCTATAGTATCTTAAAGGGCACCAAATTTGAAGTTATGTGGAGTTAATGTCGGGATTCTATGAATATAATCTTTCGTCTAGACTGTTTCTAAGTAGCGTAAAAGGTGCAGGTGGTGCAAAAACTATTTTCCTTGTTTCTCTCATTTGGAGAGTGACATTCAAATGAAATGTGGTATAAGAATAGATGCTTAGTTAAATCTTTCAATGACTCAAATTTCTATTTAGTGGCTCCTAGGAGCTATGTATCACTCCTAGGACCTCTTATACATAGGTATAGGTTTTCAGAGGTTTTGTCATAAATTCATGAGCATAGATCCAATTCACTTGATTATACTTGGACGTGAAGGATAATCTCCATGGCTATGTTAACACCAAAAATCATTATTTTTTGGATATGTTTGGTTACTTCTAATGTTCTGGTCTTTTTGTAGGTACTGCACTTTTCGACATAAGAAGTTAGGGGAAGTTGTCAAAGACCTTAAATTGTATTCTTTTAGGGACAATGACTTGAATTTAGCTTGTATTATACTTGTTATTAGTATGGGCTCATTCATAAGCATTTTTGGAGATGTATAAATCTTGTATAGCTTGTTGATAGCACTTATTGCTACAGATACTGAGATGGATCGTCCATCTAAAAATAAACAACACATCTTAAATATAACAATCATTTAGAAGGTGAAAAATGTTCCACATGTGGTGATATCCTTAGTTGCTCCTAAAGGGTATCAGTTTCTAGACACCGAGTTGGTTCTCATGAGCGGCGAAGTTCATGGCCAACTCGTTAAAGTTCTATTTGATATAGGATCCACACATAACGTTATTAACACTTCTCTAGTGAAGAAGCTAAAGCTAAAGATTACTCCATCGCAATACATCTATAGAGTAGAGTTGATAAATGGGAAGGGATCTCCGACCTTGGATCGATGAGTTGTCGAATTACCAGTCCAGATTCAGACTTATAGAGATGAGCTAGATTTTGAGATCGCTAGGTTGGGTAGATTTGATCTCATCCTCAGTAAACAATGGCATGCAAGTAAGAAGCCGACTATTGATTTTCAAACTCACATATATCAATTTATCATAATGGTCGCTGCATCATCATCCATGGAGAGCCCGAAGTTAAGGTGTATACACAAGCATCTACCTCCCTGATGGTAAAAGTAGAGTGTACGTATTTGTATCTATTATATTTTGAGCATAGGGAGTTGTTACATTTATAGATTCAAACTAGTTTGGAAGCTTAACTAGCTTCTAGAATGAAAACCAAATTTCAACACTTGTTTCTTTCAGAGTTACCTTTAGGTCTTTTGCCTCGCAAAAAAAGTAGAGCATACGATTGAGCTAGTACTAAGAGCTTTGCCATCGGCCAGATAGCCGTATGAAATGAGTCTCCAAGAGGAGCCACAAGTACATCGTACGGTTGAGAAGTATCTCAACAAAGGACTCATCACATCCATTCATTCACCTTTTGCAGCCCCAATGCTTTTAGTTTTCAAAAAGGATAGATCTTTTAGGATTCGTATAGACTTTAAAGCATTAAATAAAGTTACAATAAAACACACATATCTGACGCCTCACATTCATGATATTCTGGATGCACTAGGAGGTGCTATTGTATATAGTAAAATAGACTTAAGAAGTGGTTATCATCAAATAAGAGTCAAGGAGGATGATGTACATAAAACAACTTTTTGTACTAGATTTGTTCATTATGAGTATCTTGTAATTCTTTTTGGCAAAGGCTTTGATTAGTTTTTTTTTTCTGCTTGCCACTAGTATATACGTTTGATTAGTCTTTTTCAAAAGAAAAAAAAAAGAAAACAAAAAGAAAAGTTACTTTCTTTTAGTCCTAGTATGGAGTCCGGATCAGCATCACCTGCTACGACAGATACCCTTATGCCAGAACCTCCAGTTGATCCAATTCAAGCCATGAATAATAGAATTTCATTCTTAGAGAGTTCTCTTCAGGATATCTTGGAACACGTGTGTGGTTCCAAGAAAGAAGAAAAGCCGCTCGATTCTGATTTGCCAGAGATGGACATAGATGCTTCAGATGAGCATCAAACTTCAGAAGTCCCTAGAGATAGCATCTTAGTTAGAGAAGCCAGATGGCAGCTTAAGGATCTTAAGCCGCTAATATATCATGGCTCAACTAGTGCTAGGACTGTTGACATAGTTGAGCAGTGGCTCAGCAAGTGGGAACAGTGCTTTGGCCTGTGTTATATCACTGATGATAGGCACAAAATTCAACAGGCTACTTATAACCTCATGGACGTCGCACATAGGTGGTGGCGTAAGATAGAGCAGGATAAGAAGGAGCCCATGACATGGGATCAATTTAAAATCCTATTTTACAACAATTTTGTACCACCTGATGAAAGGTCTAGAGCACTAGACACTTGGTTGTTCATCAGTCAGAAGAATCAATCAGTTCAGGAATATGCAGATAGGTATAGAGAGGTACTTCTTAAAGTACCTGATACCATTCCAAAATTTCTTCAAGTCCACAAGTTTGTTTTGGGACTCAAAGAAACTATCCAAATTTTAGTGAGGAAGGAGGGCTGTTAGTCTTTAACACAGGCCACAGAGATGGCCTTGGTTTATGAGGATGGCCATAGGACCACAGGTTCCTAGGGTAAGAGATCCGCATGGACTAGGGTTAGCTGACCTTTCCATACTTTGACTCCTGGTTCGGTCAGTGCACACTCTTTTAGGGAGGCTAAGCAGGTGCACATGATCCAGAAAGTCTCAAGAGGAAAGAGAAAGTGTTTTCTCTAGTTGAGAGGTCATATAACCGATCTATTCTTACCCCTCAGCAGAAAGAGAAGGCAATGAAAGAGGCTTTGTGCTATGGTTGCTTAGGGAAGCACTTGTATAAGGATTGTCCTAAAAAGAAAAAGATAGCAGCCATCATAGTCATAAATCCGACTCAGACAAGAGGCGGGAGTGAGGATGAGTTTGGGGATTCCCCATCTCCACTATCATCTCCAATAGTGGCCCTCATCGCGTCAGTTGATACAAACTAACTTATATAGATTTTCTCATTCTTATGATTTTAAAAAACTTCTAGAACTAAAGTAAACTAACTTTACAAATATAATACACTTGTGAATTTGTCCCTTCACATAGGCATGTGGTTTTCTTCTAAAGCTTTGACCTTCAAATATATGTCCAATTAGTGATTGTTTCTCCAACAGCTCCCCCTCAATCACTAATTGACATTCACTATTCCTTCATATCATCTTCTTTCTTTTACTCCTGCCATGCTTTTGAATCTGCTGGTCTTCACACCATCCAAGCTCTTTGTCATTACGTCTGCTATCTGATGTTTTGTAGAAATGTACTCCACTTCAGTTTCTTTCTCCATTACCTTTTCTCTCAGGAAATGATATTGTATCTCGATATGTTTGGTTCTTGCATGAAATACTGCATTTGCTGCAAGATAAAGTGAACTCATATTATCTCCATGTATTGTAGGTATACCTTGATCAATGCCCAAACTTTTGAAGAGTGTCTGCATCCATATGACCTCCTTAGCTTCTTCCACAAGTCCTTTGTACTCAGCTTCAGTTGATGATAATGCTACTATATGTTGTTTCTTTGAACACCAACTTACAAGCTTATCACTAATGTATATCATGTAGCCATGAGTTCATCTTCTGTCATCTTGGTTACCTGGCCAGTCTGAGTCACTGTAGGATCTCAACTTCAAATCTGATGTAAAAGGATAATTTAATCCTTTGTTTATAGTTCCTTTGATATATCTAAGAACTCTTTGACCTGCAATCCAATGTGGGTCCTTTGGACAATGCATGAATTGTGACAAAACTCCCACTGCATAACTAAGATCAGGTCTTGTTAGTAAAGCATAAATCAAACTACCCACAAGAGATTGATACCTCCTCATATCTTTGTATTCTGCACCATCATATTTACTGAGCTTGTGATTAACTTCAAGTGGAGTGGAAGCTTCTCTGCAATTTTCCATATCAAACTTCTTCAATAGATTCAAAAGATACCTTTCTTGTGATACATATATGCCATGATCTGTATAAGTAACTTCCATTCCAAGAAAGTATGACAACTTTCCTAGGTCACCGATCTTGAACTCTTTCTCAAGTAATCTCTTTACCTCCTTGATTCCTTCATCTGAAGTACCTGTGATTATAATGTCATCTACACAAGTACAAATGTAGATTGTACCTTCCTCTGCTCTTTTAATGAGTAGACTTGGATCTACTTTTGAACTTTGATATCCAAGGTCATTGAGATACTTCACCAGTCTATAGTTCCATGCTCTTGGAGCTTGCTTCAATCCATACAATGCTCTTCTCAACCTGCAAACAAAATTTGGATACCTAGAATCTATAAACCCTTGAGGTTGTTCCATGTATACCTGATCTGATATGTATCCATTCAAGAATGCATTCTTTATATCCAATTGACTTAGGGTCCACCCTTTTGAAGCTGCAATGGCAATGATTGTCCTTAGAGTGGACATCTTAGCTATAGGATTGAATGTCTCATCATAATCTATGCCATAGGTTTGGGCATAGCCTTTCACCACCAGTCTAGCTTTGTATCTGGCTATACTTCCATCTGCAAGCTTCTTCACTTTATAAACCCATTTATTTCCAATTACTTTCTTACCATTTCGTTTAGGAACAAGTTCCCATGTCCTGTTCTCTTCTAGTGCATTGAATTCTTCCTTCAGTGCTTCTTCCCATTGCTTCTTACCTTTAGCTTCATCATAGTTCTAAGGTTCTTCATCATCTTTGACCATATATGCATAGTTCTTCTGAGTTATGTAAGAAGTATCATAAGAATACCTTTCTGGTTGCCTTTTAGTCCTGCCTTCATCTCTATTTACTTGCACAATTGATTTTCCTTTCTCACATCTTCTTACCTCTTCTTCAAATTCTTCAACTGTATGACTTTGATCTGCATACCAACTTTTTTGTTCATCAAATGTAACATCTCTAGAAACAAGAAATTGTTTGGTTAAAGGATTCCACAACCTGTAACCCATCTGGTTTTCATCATAACCAACGAACACATATTTTTCTGCCTTTGGTTCAAGTTTATGTCTAAGTTGTGATGGCACATAAGCGTATGCAATTGATCCAAACACTTTACATTGATCTAGTGTTGGTTTCTTACCCCACCAAGCTTCATATGGAGTCATTCTATTGAGAGCTACACATGGTAATCTATTCACAAGATATGTAGCTGTATTTATAGCCTCAATCCAAAGATAATTTGGACAGTTCTTCTCCTTTAGCATAGCTCTAGCAAACTCAACCAAAGTCATGTTTCTCCTTTCTGCTACACCATTTTGTTGTGGTGTATACCTACAAGTTATTTCTCTCTTAATACCTGCATTCCAAAGATAATCATTGAACTCTTGGGAGAAGTATTCTCCCCCTCCATCAGACCTCAGTCTTTTCAGCTTTTGACCTGTGACTCTCTGCATATGCATGAAAATGCTTGAAGGCTCCAAACACTTCTGATCTTTCCTTCAAAACATATAATGTTATCCATCTTGTAGCATCATCAATGAAAAGAACATAATACCTTGAGCCACTAATAGATCCTTCTTTTGTTGGTCCCCATACCTCTGTATGAATGAGCTCAAGTAATCCATCATGTTTGAATCCTTTCTTCTGAAATGGTAACCTATGTGCTTTACCCATTTGACATGCTTCACATTTATAAACCATATGTTTACTCTGCACATTTGGTAATCCTAGTACAGACTGATTAGTAATCATAGCTTTAATTCCTCTTTCATTGAAATGACCTAATCTCTTATGCCAGAGATCAAGTTCTATAATCACTCCTTCACCATGTGTGAGCAAAGCTTGACCAATGCTCCCTTGTACTGTTAAAGTAAAGAGTCTACCTTCTTTCCTACCACAAGCAATCTGATTATATCCATTCTCTAGATCTTCAACAAATACTCCTTCATTTGTAAACCTGACTTGAAATCCTGTTTCAACTATCTGTCCCACACTAATCAAGTTTTTAGCTATTTCACTTTTCCAATTGAATGTACACTATGTCTTGTATTATCACCTGTTTGAACACTATGACTAGAAATGCCTTTTTCCAATTTTGACATCAATTATATGTTTCCTGACAAATGATTAGAACATCCAGAGTCAATGTAAAATACCTTCAGGTCTTCTTTATTTGATGTACTCATTGAATTCATCATCGATGATGTATGACTTTCATTCTCTGTGTCATTCGCATAGTTGTAGTAGGTGGTATTGTAGGATTGATTCTGTCCCCAACTTCTTCCTCCATCTCTACCGTAGCCTCCTCTTTGCTTTTGTCTACCTCTTTGAAAATTACTTTGATATCTTCCACCTCGGCCTCTGCTATTGTTGTTTTGATTATGGTTTGATCCTTGTTGATTGTGCCAACATTCATGAGTCAAATGATTACTCAATCCACAGATCCAACAAGCCTTCTTGTTGTTATTTTGATTACCTCTTCCTCTTCCAAAACCTCTTGGTCTTCCTGTGCCTGTGCCTTTACCTCTTGCATAATAAACTTGAGAACGCAACTCTTCTTCATCCTTTGCTTTACCTTTATCTCCTTTCCTCTTGTTCTTCATGTACATTGCAGAACTTTTTCCTTTATCTCCATCTCCCTTCAAGTCTTGCTCAAATGTGAGCAAACCAAGCAACTAGTTCAAATCTTGAACATAATGATTTAATGAAAGTTATGTTGATAAGACAAAAGGTTTCCACCTTTCATCTCCTCTCAAACCTATAAGTAATTGAGAAAATAACCTGTGATCCTCAATATCTTCATCTATGGATCCAAGACTATCTGCAAGATCCTTCATCTTAGTGACATAATCACTAATACTTTGACTTGGCTTCTTCTTGAATGTTGTAAACTTTGACTATAGACTTGCTTTCCTTGCTTTGGTAGTACTTTGGAAATGATACTCCAATGCATTCCATATATCTTTAGATGATTCCAATCCTCTGATGTGTGGTAGAAAATGATATGAGATTGTATTGTAGATGTAAGCTTTTGCACTTGCATCCTTCTTCTGCCAATGCTTTAAAACATCAAGTTCTTCTTTCTTTGGTCGGCTTTCATCTTCAAATACTAGCTTCTATTCTTCACCTGTTACATATACCATGAGATCCTTACTCATAAGTAAGGCTTCCATTCTCATTACCCATGCAGGCTAATTATCTCTGTCTAGTTTGTCAATGGAGATATGATCTTCCATACTCCTTTCCTTCTACTACAACCTGTGAGCTTAAAGGATAAAGGATAATACCTTTTGGATTTCTTTGTGTATGAAGATACTTTTGAAGTAACCTTTAGATACCTTGTGTCTTCAAATGCTTCAACTTTCAAACTTTAATGAAAAAATTTTCAAAAACTTCTCGTACCTTTGTCGCCTTCTACTCTTTAGGATCTTTCTGCTCTGATACCACATGTTGATGTGTGAAAAACCACAAGAAATGAATTAATGTGACACTAGAACACCTCTATGGTCACCATTAACTCATTGCCACTCCAAAGTTTGAGAAATGAAAGTCTAAACTGAGAACTTTGCTTCTACAGAAATTCCTAGTCATTGAAATGATATACCTTCTTTATTTTGTTAATTTCTCTTAGCTCAAATATTATTTCTCAGATATCTTTTAGTCAACGAAAGTAGAAGATAAGAGCTTTCCAACAAGCTATCATATGCAAGAAACGGATCTCTAGAACTCAAGTTATGGCCTTCACAAGATCACTGTGTATGACTTTCCAAAACTAGAAACTTTGCCTCTTTTAGTAATTCTGAGTGTCTAAAAATGAAAACTCGATGCCTAGCATCGACTTGCAACCAAAAGTCGATGCCAGGCATCGACTTTGTGCTTTTTTAGCCACCTTTCTGTTCGTGAAATAAGTGTGTTTAACCACAAGATATGAATAAGCACTTTTATGCTATAAGTCGATGCCAGGCATTGACTTTATGCTGAAACTCGATGCCAGGCATCGAGTTGCTCCACAAACATCATCTTTTCAAGAAGATTTAGAAATACATAAAACTCAGAGAGTAAAACATAGACTTATCATCACAAATTCGATGCCAGGCATCGACTTGCTTGGAAAACTTCAACTCTTGAAATCATTTCACACAAGACAAACTCTCGAGATGGAAGAAGAAGACTTATACACAGAAGTTTAATAAACTCTTTCCATAACTATGAAAGCTCACAAATGCAAAGGTGCTTTCTCACGCAGAGAAGCCCAATATTTCAGTCATACAAAATGAGTTCTAACTCACTCTATCACTCTCTTCCACTTCTTCTCTCATCGCGTCAGTTGATACAAACTAACTTATATAGATTTTCTCATTCTCGTGATTTAAAAAAACTTCTAGAACTAAAGTAAACTAACTTTACAAATATAATAAACTTGTGAATTTGTCCCTTCACATAGGCATGTGGTTTTCTTCTAAAGCTTTGACCTTCAAATATATGTCCAATTAGTGATTGTTTCTCCAACATCCCCTTTGCTAGGAAAGCTAGATTTATGCCCAGAGCATGAAAAGGACTGCTCTTTGCTCCCCTTGAGCATTGGCTTCTTGATATGGGTTGATCAATGTTAAATGAGAAGGAGGAAGAGTGTGTTCATGTTGAAGAGAAAGAGCCATTCCTTGAGCTAAAACTTGAGAGAAGCTCAAAAATATGAAAGGTGTCATGGAGATTGTTGAAGAGATCAATCTCCAAGCAGAAGAAGAGCACGTCAAGAATTTCGATTTGGCTACTTTTAAAGCAGAGACTACAATAAGAGAGCCAACTGAAGATGTGAAAGTTTCTAAGAAGTCCCTTCTTCTCCCAAATCTACAATTTTATTTCATCTACAAAAAGGAATTTATTCAACTCTATTACATTAAGGAGCTCATCAACCTAAGGGAAGACTATAGCCTTGCTGCTATAGCTGAGTGAGAGGAAGTTGCAAGGAGATTTATCAATGAGAAGAGAGAAAGAAAAGAAGAATTTTTGTGTCTAGGTTTAGCATTGTCAAATGAAGAATTCCAAGATTAATCAAAAGCTCTTTCAAGCCCCTTTGAAAGAGTGATTCAGAGAAGCCAATATGTGCTAATGAAGACTTTGATCAGCATCAAAAGGATCTTGTTATATACTCATTTGGGTGCGGCTATTCATTTTTGGATGTTGCTGAGGACAAAGGAACCATATCTATTGATTCAAAATAGCTCGTTGAGGAGGAAGATGAGGTAAAGGTATGTAAAACAAAGGTGTGTTAGAGGTGACGGATTCAAGCAATTAGGGTCATCGCAGAATATCTGATGAGTCTGATCGCTTGAATCGGTCGTGCCTTTGACTTGCATGCACCATTGATAATAAACATCTAATTGTGTGTAAATATAATATTTTCAACATTAATTATATGTTTGTATAAAGTTTAGGGTGAATAATGGAACACGACCAATGCAAACGATTTGGCCCATCTGATATTCTCTGATGACCCTTATCGCTTAAATTAGTCATGTCAAACTTGCATGCAACATTGATAATAAACATCTAATTGTGTGTAAAAATACTACTTTCAACATTAATTCTATGTTTGTATAAAGTTTAGGGTGAATAATTTAACATGATCGATGCAAGCGATTTGGCCCATCTGATATTCTCTGATGGCCCTAACCGTTTGAATCGGTCGTGTGTCATGCTTTGCTTCTGCTTGCGTTTCTTGTTACTTCAATGACTTGAAAAGTTTCTTTGGACTTCTTTTCATGTAGGTTTTTTATTTTCTCCATACTTATCGATATTGGATGAAGACAACTATCTTGGAAGGGGGAAGGAAACAAGGAAAGCCATAGAGGAGAAAGGAAAGACAAAGGTGGATATTCATTCAATGATCCACTATCTTCCAAAATTGAATCCAAAATTCTTTTGTGTTATTCAATATAAGCACTATAGTGAAGAGCCAGATTTTGCACTATTCTCCTTGAGGACTCTTTCAAGATACATGGGTTTTACTTCAATACCCTTTAATGCATACAGAGTTTTGCTACTTGAAAGAATAGTTGCATTTAGAATTTTTGGATATGCCCCAGGATTAAATGCTTCGAGGGCAGGCTACTTCCTTTGTTACTCAAGCTATGCAATGACTACAGGGGTGTAAGATGTTAAAAGTATTGCTAGCTACACGAGAAAAGATTAGCTCAGATGTAGAGGAGATTTGCCATAGCCAAGCTCATTTAAAAGACTCAAGGAGGATTAAATATATTTCTTTTCAAAGCTTTACTCATGAAATGTACATAGATACACATATTTATTGCCCAAAGGGATAGAAGATATTGCAAATATGAAGCATGTAACATTTTTTTGTGTAATTGATCCATGTCCTAATATTAATCCTTATTGATCCATGATCTGTTTTTCTCTCGTGAAAATCCCATTCATGTGATGATAATATTTTGCATGAGCACTTCTGTAATTGTCTTCTCAAGAATCAATCAAAAAGCTCTTTAAAGGTAGATTTGCCAAATTCAAGCTCATTCAGAAGACTCAAAAAAGATGTACATACATAGACATATTTCATTTCAAAGCTTATTACATCATGAAATGTACATACATAGACATTTATTTCTCAAAGAAATAAAAGACATTGCAAATATTATGGCTTCCCTTGGAATGTAATCCTTCTAAAGAACCAATCAAAAAGCTCTTTGAAGGCATTACTTTTTTTTATTCCTCCTCCTTTCCTTGTGCACCTAAAGAAGCTTGTCCTTGCCTGATAATGAGATTTTTCCATGCCCTGGGTGTTCCATAACACAAGTGTGTCCCTTTTTGCAAAGAATGCACCATGCACAAGAAGAATATGCTGAAAGAACAAACAAGTTTCATCAGATGTTTACTTCAATTGAAGAAAAATAAATTGAGTAAATTTTCTTTGAAACTCACCAAGTAGTATGTTATTTCTTTGGCACTCGATGCCTCTATGATGGTTTCTATAAGCTCTGTGGTCGCCTTTTTGAAACTTTTCATATAGCTATTTGATGTTACCTGCTACCTCATTATCTTTAAAAAATTATCTAATTTGACCCACACCTCCATTCTCTTTTTTGCTATTTCTGGTTTCCTTTTTACATTAATCGTGATCTCACAAAATGTTTTCCAGCAATTCCACATGGCATTTAGCTGTTTGTCATCATGGTTGTAGAAGAATCTCCTTGCTTTTGCACCTCCCATTGAGACATCCTGAAGTACATTACCTGTATTTTGTGAAAGCTTTGGATCTTTTACTAGATGAACATCACCATCATGAAATCCCATTTCTGAAAGAGGAGATTCATATTTTTTTATGCACTCATCTAAAAGAGTTGTAGGCTTGATAGAATATGCATTATCCAAGTGGAGACGGACCAACTTGTCAATGATCCTTAACTCTACATGTAGTGTACATATGTGTGCATTTTTCAATTCTATTGGAAGTATGGGCTCCCAAATCATGCCAGAAGATGAGTAGTTATCAAGAATAACATTTTGTCTAGAAGGAGCCTTCTCAGCCTCAGCTCTAGCAATCCATCCTCTTGTGTGTGGACTTTGTATGCAGTACAAGCAAGGGTACTTAGAATTTGCTCCCCCACTTATACCAAACATGCATTTGAGCGTCTTTAGGTCTCCACTCAAATGCCACTCAATGTTAAAGACTTCGTAGTCTTTGATATTCAACAATTCTCCTCCATGATGTTGTTGAACAACATTTGGAATGTTTGTCTATGAGAATAACCATTTAAGTGTTTTATTAGCTCTCTGATGGAACTTGAGCACAACCAACCCACTATAACTCCATCTTTTTATTGTACTTTGAGAGATGGAGTATCCTATTTCCCAAGGCTATAGTCCAAATCTTTGTTCATCAATGAAATGCTTATTCTCTCCATCGTTTGATGTTTTTTAAGTTCAACTTCATCAAGTTTGATTACAAATTTTCAATGGACGAGAACATTCATGTTCTTTTATATTATAGAACTATACCATGTATATTTGAAGGCTGATTATATCTATCCATATATTGTTTAATGCATTGTAAGTGAACTGTAACTTTTGTTTTCCTACTTCGTAAGGCATGTTACTGTGAATATGTTTATATTCACCAAATACTGATGTGATCTTCTTATTCAAATAGAGCCGAAACTTTCCTATATGATGGGGTTTAGGCAATCCAAAGCTTTTAACTTTGATTTTAAAACTTCACACCAAACTTTTGAAATTGCTCTATAACCTGTCACACCCACTCCAACACCATCACAAATCTCCTGAATTTGAGATGGTTCTAGTAGTAAATTCATGTCTATCATGAGTTTTTGGAAAACACAGCGTTTCAATCATCTCTTTTCTTTAGTTTAAATAGTCTTAAAACATCATTTTGACTCATAATTTCATGATAAAAATATATGTGCTCAAAACTGTTGAAACCTAACTCGTTTGGCACATGATCTCTTACAATTTTCATTCTTTTCCTCTTTTGACCTGATTTTTTTGTCAAATCTAGAAAAGGTGTTACTCGTTTTGACCACATTCTCAAACCTATGGGAGTTTCTTTCATTTTTTTGGAAAGATTCTAACTGAGAAGATAAAATGGATAATTTGTATTCTAACTCCCTCACATGTAAATCCCTCTAATGTAGTGTGTTTTGTAAAATTTTATGTATTGTACATAATTCCTTGAAATCTCCCAGAGCCTTGAACAATAGCCTCGTAAACCATCCTCACCATCTCCTACAAGTCTATCTCATCATGAAGATTATGAAAATGGGGATACCTTCTAGTTTGTGGATCAATTGGATAAACAGATCCATTTGCCCATATGTCGATATGTCTTTTTGCCTTCTTTTTGCAATCCATCCACTTCAAAAGGTTGAAGAGCCTTTCGGAATACCTTTCTTGTCGTTGCATGCTCATGACTAATTGCAATGTTGATATGGAACTTATCACAATGATTTTGGCTAGTTGAAAGCTCAGTGAGAGTGTTTGGGTTGAGGTTCTCCATGGTCTGCTATGAAGAGCGATGGGAAAGCGTCTAAAATGACGTGAAAGGGAGAAACAGGCATGCTATGGAAAGTAGAGTAAAAGAGTGCAAAACATCATAAGCACACATTATATAGGTCCATGAAGAATAAGAAAATTCGAATTTTGATGAATGCCCGATGAGCATAAACTTCGAGGCGTAAGATATCACACAAACTTTTCATGATTATTGCACGAGTTTCTCTCTGTTCAAAAATTGCATAAGATAAATTTTAAATGATCTTATATGGAATTTTTTAAATGATTTGACAATGTTAATCTAGATTAAACACAACTAATTGAGATCCTTACAAGGCCCTTTTTGGGCCGTTTTTCGCTCTAATGCCTTATAAGTTTCTTACTTTTCCTTTGAGATCTTCTAAGTGCTTGATTAGATGACTCTAGAATGTCTTCCAATTTTTTTATCTTTGCTCTGCCCTTGGACTTCCAAGCTTTGAATTCTTCAAGATTGATTTGTTGGTCATCTTTTGAGTGTACATCCTCTAATGTATGTGGTTCATCCTCGGTCAGATTTGGAAAATCACTCTCCAAATCATAGGGTAGCTTTATTTTCCTGCAATCATCCTCAAACCAAGAGTTATTTTCATCAAATACCACATCATTACTAATTGTAAATCCTTTTTTAGTGGTATTATATAACCTATATCCTTTCTAATTCTGATCATATCCAATATGCGTCTTTCAACTTTTGGGTCAAGCTTTCCCCTACTCTGTGAGGGTATCTATGCATAGGCAATGCACCCAAACATCTTACAATGATCTAAAGAAGGTCTCCTTCCATTCCATGCCTCATAAGGTTTCACCCCATCGAGAGACTTGGATGGAAGCCTATTCATTAGGTAAATGGCTGTGGAAACAACCTCTGCTCATAAATAATTAGCAAGTTTTTTCTCATTCAACATTGATCTTGCAGTCTCTAGTATTAACCTATTTTTTCTCTCTACCACTCCATTCTATTGAGGAGTATATCTTGTTGTAATATCTCTCTTTTTGTCTTTGTCCTATAAGAAGGAGTTAGACCCATGTGAGAAATACTCATTACCTCCATCAGATCTGAACCTC
This sequence comes from Ceratopteris richardii, assembly GCA_020310875.1. NCBI lineage: Eukaryota > Viridiplantae > Streptophyta > Polypodiopsida > Polypodiales > Pteridaceae > Ceratopteris > Ceratopteris richardii. Next base: position 116,862,533 of record CM035436.1, read on the forward strand.
TTCAAACTCTTACCTGTTTGATTCTCAATCAATGCCAAATAATTCTTGACTCATCTTTATGCTTCATAAAATAATGTATTGTCCACCTTCTATAGACATCTATGGATGAAACATAATACCTTGATCTAGAAATTGATGGCTCTTTGCTCGGACCCCACACGTCTATGTGAACAAGCTCCTACTAGTCTTCATACATGAAACCTCTTTTGTTGAATGTTACCTATGTGACTTGCAAAATTGGCATGCTCCACATTCGTAAATCATGCGTTTCTTGGACACATTCGGAATTCCATGCACATTCTGGTCCTTGAATATTTGCTTCAATGTCCTTTCACCTATATGACCTAGTCTCTTATGCCATATCTCCAATTTAGATAGGGTTTGGTCCTTGAAATTGAGGAGAGCAATATTTCTTGTATCTTCAACTTCAAAGGTAAAACATCTACTAGATTTCTCACCCTTTGCAATCTTCTTGAAGTCTTGTTGAGGGTCCTCCACCTATGCTTGATATCTTGTGAATCTAACCTATAAAACCTTCTCAAAAATGTTTCCAACATTGATTAGATTACATGTTATTGTTGGAACATACAATACTCGCTTACAAGATTCATATTACCATTAGATGCTTTATAATTTCCAATTTTCTTTACCAAGTTCCTAGTGTCGTCACCTCTCTAAACTTCATGTTTTCCTTTGGGTTCTTCAAGGTTAGATAAAAATGCTACATTGCCAGCTACATGATTCGAACAACCATAATCAATAAACAATAGGCATTCATAATCTTTACCTTTCTTGGCTATCATGTTCATGAGTAATAGGGAATCGTCTTTCTCATCTATGTAATTGTTGTAGTCTCTCCTTCCTATGAAGCTTCCTTGATATTTATTGTTGTAATCTTGGTTGTAGTTGTGATGGTACTTGTTTCCTTTATGATTGAACCTGCCTCTTGATTTTCCATAGCCTCCTCTATGGAAGCCTCTTCCTCTTTGATTCTTTGTATTTATGAAGCACTTATTTGTCATGTGATTGGCCAAGCCACAAATGTTGCACGGTGAAGAATTTTATGGTCTCTCCTTGCCTTGCTTTATAAATGAAACATAATATCTTGATCTAGAAAGTGATGGCTCTTTGCTAGGACCCCACAAATCTATGTGTACAAGCTCCAACTAGTCTTCATACATGAAACCTCTTTTGTTGAATGGTTGCCTATGTGACTTGCAAAATTGGCATGCTCCACATTCGTAAATCATGTAATGTTTGGACACATTTGAAATGCCAAGCACACTCTGATACCTGAATATTTTCTTCAATGTCGTTTCACCTATGTGACCTAGTCTCTTATGCCATATCTCCTATTCAGATAGGGTTTGGTCCTTGTAATTTCAGAGAGCAATATTTCTTGTATCTTCAACTTCAAAGGTAAAATTTCTACCAGATTTCTCGCCCTTTGAAATCTTCTTGAAGTCTTGTTGAGGGCCCTCCACATATGCTCCATGTCTTGTGACTCCCACCTATAAACCCTTCTCAACAATGTGTCCCACACTGGTTAGATTATTGGTTATTGTTGGCACATACAATACTCGCTTAGAAGATTCATATTACCATCAGATGCTTTAACATTTACAATTTTATTTACTAAGTTCCTAGTGTCATCACATGTCTGTTTTTCTTTGGGTTCTTCAAGGTTATATAACAATGCTAAATTGCGAGCTACATGATTCGAACAACCGAAATTAATATAGAATAGGCATTCATCATCTTCATCTTTCTTGGCCATCATATTCAAGAGTAATAGGGAATCTTCTTGTTCATCTATGTAATTGTTGTAGTCTCTCCTTCCTGTGAAGCTTCCTTGATAGTTATTGTTGTAACCTTGGTTGTAATTGTGATGATAGTTGTTTCCTCCATTATTACACCTACCTCTTGATTGTCCATAACCTCTTCTATGGAAGCTTCTTACTCTCTCATTCTTTGTGTTTCTGAAGCACTCATTTTTCATGTGATTGGTAAAGCCACAAATGTTGCAAGGTGAAGAATTTATGGTCTCCCCCTACCTTGCTTTGCTCCTCTACCCCTTCCTCTAGTACCTTTTCCTTTACGTGTGAAATTCATGTAAGAGGTACTTGCACCTCCTTCATTATTCTTACCTTTGCCTTTATCTTCATTCTTACTTTTATCTGTGTAAAGGGCAAAAGATTGATTACCTCCACAACTATCTCCATTCTTGTTGAGCTTTGTCTAACGTGTGAAGAGTTTCCTAATCAATGTATTGAGGTCAAGTATCTGCATGTCCATATATAGATCCACTGTTGTGGTAAAAGACTCGCATTTTTCATGAACTTTGATGTCATTTATGATATACCTTACTATTTGCTCCTCTTCTATTTCTTCTCCAATACTCCCAAGCTGATCATCTACATCCTTCATCTTGGTCACATAGTTAGCTACACTTTGCTTTAATTGCTTGTTCAAGGTAACAAAAAATCAGAGATTGAAATGAGTATGAAGATAGTACCTCCCAAGTCTCTTGGGAAGTATTACAATTCCTAATACGAGGTAACAAAAAATCAGAGATTGAAATGAGTATGTAAGACCTGGCTAGAGCATCCTTTGCACACCATGCAGCTAGTCTCTCTTGCTCCTCTCTTGCAGATTGGTTTTTTCTTCTAAAGGTTGGCATTTCTTCCTTTCCATACAAACATCTTCCTCAGATAAAAGCCCTTATTCTTAGGGACCATGCTCGATAATTGCCCCTATCGAGTTTTTCAATGAATGATGGAAATCCATCTCCCATTTTACCTTGATGTTACTATGTATCCATACAAACATCTTCCTCAGATAAAAGCCCTTATTCTTAGGGACCATGCTCGATAATTGCCCCTATCGAGTTTTTCAATGAATGATGGAAATCCATCTCCCATTTTACCTTGATGTTACTATGATACCACTTTTGGAGGAGATGGTGGACACCTTTTAGAGATGAGATGGTATTGCAAATTCCTTCGTCACATCAGCCAAAACAAAGTTGAGGAGTCCAAAGGAGACCTCATGAGATTTTTAGGAAGCACAAATAATCACCCAAGTACTTTGGAAGATGATCCTCAAATCATTGGATCAAAACGGATAACTTGGGGTTTCACTATTAGCCAAAAACTTGTTATTTTGCTCATTACACCTGCTCAAAGAAATGAACAATACTCCATTCCTGGTACTAATTGGAAAATCCTTTTGGGAATATATAATTGACTAATTTAGCTATATTTCACAAGTTATTTCACTTGAAATGATAAACTATGCAATAATAATGATCTTTGGCAAGTGTGGGGTATATCACGACTTTTAGGAGCTGAATATTATGCAAACCAAAGAGCACCATTTTGCACATTACTCAATAATGAATAAATAAATTGAGCTAAAATGATAAAGTACTCACTAAGAAATGGATCAGAGAAGCACACTATTTTGAGTGCTTCATTACAGAGAAGAGAAAATGAAACATAACCAAAATGTATGTATTAATGCACATAACATACAATGATATTGGCAATACGTGATTGCACAATATGAGGGAAATGTTAGAGCTATAGTGTGAGCTCAATATCCACTTGAAATCCTTCTCAATATCTCTCCAAATCGTGCTCTCATCACCGACATTTTTGTGCCTTATTTTACAGCTAAAGTTAGAGCCATCTTTTGACTTTTGAAATTCAAACGCTACCGAAAAGTGTATCTAAAGTTTAGAACTTAGAGCCTTCATCAATCTCACTAAATAAATATCTTTATTGCTCCTCCAAACTTCACGTGAATGCACGTGCTTTTTACATATGCACTTTTATAATGAGTAAAGATTTTTTTTTTACACATGGTTAGTCATATGTCACTTCTTGTGAGTATATAGAGGTAAATATCCAAATGTTCAAGTATTTAGGCCTGGAACCATTTGCACCAAAACTAAAGCTAGGAGTACCTTCAACAAGAGTAGTCCCATCAAAGGGAGTGTTGTCGGTGGGAGTGCTACCGTTGGGAGTGACTTTGGTAAGAGTGCGATCGCGAGCGATCAAGTATTTTGATGCGATAGCCATATAAGGAGGAGGTACATGAGCTATAAACTATAAAAATTGTTCCTCTATCATGCAATGTGGAGTGAATGGTGGACTATCTGCCATTATGGTGTACAACAAAAAACTCAAATATTAAGCATATGATAATAATGGTAATATAGAAAAATAGTAGTCTACAAAACATGTAGCAAATACGTATGCACAAGTATTTGTATTCATAAATCCTCTTTTCTAGCATCCTCTTGGAGATCTGAGGTGCAAAGGATATCTATTTACACTAGAGACTTCTAAATCTCTTGGTATGGCCATCCCTTCTTGATCATGGACTTCCTAAAACACATCGTCTTTTACCTCCTCGTGTACTTCCTCTTCTTCAAAGACCTCTTCTTCTTGGGCAATGATATTTTCCTCCAGGACTACCAAATGCCCCTTAGGATCCAATGTAGATGGAGTTTGTTTCACATCTGTGTCCTTACAAATTTTTCTTCTACATGGAGAGACTTGCAAAACAAATACCACCAAGGTTCTCTCAAATTTGGCATATAAGTCAACCTGCTCAAGTTTTTTCCAAAGTACAAATGTATTTCTTACATCTCTCCATAGCTTCATGGAATCTACTTGAAGCAAAGAACTCTTATCCCACCTCACTGTTGTGTTTATTCTAGCCGTTACTACTTTGAACCATTTCACATCAAACAAAAAGTAGATAAACCTCTTTAATGATAGCTTTAAGATATCTTGGATCACTTCACAATACTCCAACTGGCCTTCTTGAGCATTCTTGACTCTTGCACTATCTCATAATTTTTGGAGAAAGTTCAACATCACCCCGCTATCAAAAGTAGACCTATTTCCTCCGATCTTGTAATACTCCCAATAAGAAACCTTAGCAAGTTCTTGCTCTTCTTGAGATATATCCTCACATGTTTCCTTTGCTTGCGAAAGGACTTTACCTAGCAATCTACTCGTTGGAAAGGGTGGAAGAGGTCGAAGAATTTTCAAAATAGGCAAAAAACGAATGCAATGGTTCTTTTGAAACTGAGCTCTTTCCTTTGTGTTTGCCTCCTTGGCAAGATCATACCTCTCCAATCACTTTTGCATGGGCTCTGCATTAATCATGAAAAATTTCATTGCCTTCTCTCTAAAATCTGCACCCGTTTTTCTTTGCATCCCTTTACCTTGAGGCTAATTGCCTACGAGACAAACATCTTTATCATCGCTCCATAAGTGAGGCATTAATGGGTCCGACATGTGTAGAAACTCTGTTATGAATACAAGAGACTCTTGTATGATCCATGCCTCTGCCTTGTTGCCCTCTAGATGTGATCTCTGATGAACAAACCCTTCTAATGTCTTCATGAACTCCTGAAAGAAGAACATCCATCCACTCTCGATAGTTCCTTCTATTGCAACTTCATCACCCACATGAAGAAGTCAGTGAAGCTGAATTGTGAGAATACTCATGGGAAAGTAATTCTCAACCATATAGATAGCCTCTATAGCATTGAGTTTGGTATTCTTTATGCTATCTCTCCATATCTCATTAGAAGAGATCCACTCTACTAAGGAACTGATTTTATAAATGGTTGTTCGCACATATTCCAAAAGGAAATCTTTCATAGCTAAAGAGAGAAAAAACTCTAAAAACTTATTTTAATAATGAGACTTGAGCCCTGGGAGATCCTCCTTATGTGTGAAGCTTGTTGTTAGACACCTCATGCACCTAGTAGGTGTCTGAAAATGTGAAATCAACTTCTTCACTTATTGCTCTTCCATCTTGTAGAGCACCCAAGGAGCTCTTGGTAGCAACAATATTATGTTCACCTTGCTAATTTCCCACAACTCTTGCATACAACCTGGCTCTTCCAAGTCCTTCCTTTGTTCTTTGCTTTCCTTCTTCCTGATCAATGTCTTCCATAGCATAAGGGACAAGCATTGTAACCCAAAATCAATAAACCTAAACATTCACCATAACTAGGATAGTCATGCATCATCCACATAAGTATGCCTTGCACTAATACATCTCCTCTTGTTAAAGGTTGAGACATGTCCTGCACAATAATCCCATCCATAAAGTGCACAACTCTTCCACAATCGGTGTAAAGTATACATCCATGTTTTTAACCTTATACTTACTTGGGACAATGAGAGCTAATAATAAACGACCCTTTTTTGTGGCCAACTATGGTGGTATATTATAGTTGACCAAAAATACAAACCATGTGCTCCATGAGGAGAGCCTCTCTAATGAACTCTTGCCACTTATTATCTATGTGTTTCCAAGCATTAGAATTAGCAGGTACTTGTTATACTCCAGATATGTACATGCTTGGAGGAATGAGAAGTTCCTTGCTTTCGGGATAGCCAAAGGCCAAAAGCCAGATAGTTCATACAAGGTACCTGGGCTATAAATAGTTTGGGAGGTGAGTCCCAAGTATTTCATTCTCCACTTCTCACAGCACTCGCATTACACCATCTGTAGAGTTCCTCTTTACATGCCATGCCATTAATTAAGCTATGGATTTGCATTTGAACATGCTCTTAATTCTTGGAATGATAGGAAAGTGGTGAAGAACCTTTGTGTGGATTGCTTCACATACAGGGTCTTCTCTAAGCCTTTTCACTACACACTTCGGACATATGTGGAGGTGCTCATAGTCTTTGTGAAAGAGAATGCAATCATTTAGACAAGCATGAATCTTGGTGTAGTCCATCCCCATAGAGTGTAAAAGCTTTTCTGCATTCAATGTGTTGGAGGCATGTCATTGTCATCTAGGAAAAACTGATCTTTCAAAAGCCTGCAAGGGATAAGAAATAAAAATGATATTAGTTAATAAACTTATTTTGATATAGCAATGAAAGTCTATTTTAACTCCACTTTCCTTAATAATTCAATAACACTACTATCTGACCATCCATAAATGGACTGAAGATTGAGCATTGCGAGCATACATATAGTAGAGATATCTTTGCCGGAGTATACAATGGTAAACAGGCTAGTCTTTGCATGTTTTGGTGTTCAATGGCTTTTGATCATGGAAAATCTCTCATGCCCATGGAACTCATGACATCTTCTCCACCATCTTGATTTTCACCCATGTCATTAAATCCCTTGAGCATTTCTTCCATGTGTTGATTCTGTGTAACCTAGTGCAAGATCTCCAATTAAACCCACTTCCTTCTATGCATAAGTTCAGGCTGCATTTCAAGGAAATAGATATATTATTACAAGTGAAGTGCATAACATTCACATTTGTATAGGTTCATACATAGATGAACACACATTCTTAATTGCTCCTTTGCAATCTTATGATGTTATACTTGGTATGCCTTTTCATCATCATTATAACCCTTGCATTGATTATCATAGACACACCATGAGTTTTAAGTTTAACAATCAAGATATTTCTTTGTTTGCAATGCATGACTTCGAACCATTTCCATTAACTAGTCATACTCAATTCAAATGTGCATTTAGGAAAGGCAACAATTCATGTATTGTTTTTTTCAATAACATAGTTTATTACACACTTTCACTTCCTAATGCACATAAATAATTTATGGATTCCTTTAAAGATTGTTTTATGGCTGATTTTCCTTCTAAAATACCACCTTCTAGAGAATATCTTTATCATAGTGTAGACTTAATTCCTAGTAGCCTCCCCATAAAGCACCCTATCAGCATGGACCTTTACATGAATAAGAAATAGCTAATCAAGTTAAGGATTTAATCCATAAAGGACTAATAAGACCTAGTTCTTCTCCCTTTGGAGCACCTATTCTTTTATTAGAGAAGAAGAACAAGACTTATAGGATGTGTATTGACTATAGAGTGCTCAATAAGATCACAATTACAAATAGATAACCTATTCCTAGGATATATGATTTGTTAGATAAACTTCGTGGAGCACATGTTTTAGAAAAATTGATCTTAAATTTGGGCATCATAAGATACGAATGACAAAAAATGATAGTTATAAGACATCCTTTAGAACTCAAAATATTCATTTTGAATTCATGGTAATGCATTTTGGACTCAACAATGCACCTGCTATATTTGTACGCATGACGAATAACATTTTTTTTGAGTACCAATCTTTTTTTCTGGTTTTCTTTGATGATATACTTGTCTATAGTGAGAATGATGATGACCAAGAAAAGAATTTAGCAATACTTTTCAATTTTTTATGAAAAAAAAAACTTTATGCAAACCCTAATCCAAATAAATTAAAGAGATTGAAGAATGGCCTATACCTCAATCTATGAATGATGTACAGTCTTTTCTTGAGTTAGCTAGCTTTTATCAAAAGCTTGTAAAAGGCTTTTCTTATTTAGCACTTCCACTCACATTATTATTGAAAAAATGTTAAAATATGCATGGGGATTACCACAACAACAATCTTTGAAAAAAAAAATCAAACATGCACTTTCTCATGCATCCATTTTGCAATTACCATATTTTGCACAACCTTTCCATGTAGTTACAGATGCTATGGTTTAGGTATAGGTGCTATATTAATGCAAAATGACCATCCCATTGCATTTGAAAGTAGAAAACATAAACCTTCTAAAACGAACTATAGTACATATGATAAGGAACTTTTAGCTATTGTGCATGCTTTAAAAATTTGAAAACATTATCTCATGGGTTTTGAAGTCATAATCAAAATAGACGAACAAGCTATCAAGCATTTATTAAATCAACCATTGATCATGAAATGGGATCCATCCATACAAAATTTTCAGCCTATGATTCAATATCAACCTAGCAAAGCTAATGTTGTAGCTGATGCACTTAGTTGCTTCTCATCCCCACAAACAAATATTATTTCAATTAATAATATTTCTACTGTTCACATTCACTCAATTCATGACATGATTCTTACTTATGTATCTGATTTGTATGTTTCACAAACATGGAATGCTTTAAATAATTCTAGAACATTTAGTGAGGATCACTATACTTTTCATAATGGATTCTTTCATTTCAAACACAAGTTATGCATTACACTTAAAGAATTTGTTATGAAAGAGATACATGAACCACCGTATATGGGTCATAAGGGCATGCAAAGTACTATTTCTACATGTATAGAATTCTTCTTTTGGCCAAATATGGACAATGATATTGCACAGTATGTTTCTCATTTCATTGTGTGTCAATGTATGAAATCACATCATGGTGAAGCATTTGGATTGCTAATGCCACTTCACATACCTAATGGAACCACATCACTTCTGGCTTGCATTATTTCAAAATTTAGGTTCTAAAATACACTTCAGCTCTACCTTTCATCCCAAAAGTAATGTGTGAAACGACATCACTTTTGGGTTGCATTATTTCAAAATTTAGGTTCTAAAATCGACTTCATCTCTACATCTCATCCTGAAAGTAATGGGAAAAATGAAGCTACAGATAGTACTATTTTAGATCGATTCCATTGTTAATTCTTACATAATCCACGTAATTGGGATGAGGAACTTCCTTTACTACAACTAGCATATAACAACACAACACATACAACTATTGGACGTGCACCGTATGAAATTTTGTATGGTAAAAACCTTCCCACTCCCATGACTCTCACTCAAACTGATATACCAATGGATGATTCTTTTGCACAAGATCATATTTCTACACTTCATGAAGTTCATGAGCACATTAAAAAGAGTCAAGAACATTACATGCCTAATGTTAATAAGAAGCAAGTAGCTAAACAGTTGAATGAAAATGACTTTGTATGGTTACGAATAATTAAAAGACGTTAAATTATTTCACAACATCCTAAGATTAAACTTTCACCATGTTATTATGGACCTTTTTGTATTGTTCCAAAAATTAATGAGAATTCTTTTAAATTAGACATACCTTCTCATTGGAATATACATAATTCTTTTCATATCAATTTATTGAAATTGTTTAAAGGAAGTGGACCGATTAGCAGGTGAAGATTCATGAGGGTGTGAATGCACATCCACTTATTCAAATACTATTGGAGATATGTAGAAGAATATTTAAAAGAATATTTAGAAGATACTTATTTCTAGAAGATAGTATTTTTAGTTATTTTTGTACAAATAATA